>KB671787.1:470180-519638 GCA_000349105.1 Anopheles epiroticus | reverse complement strand
TAAATTCAAAGTCATAAATTATATCCATAAATGCCCAGAACAACATTGAAAATCTTTTGATAAAAATACGCGCAAATAAAACGGCAAAACTATCGGCAATATTATAGAAAAATCGTCTTTTAAATTTAACATTTGCTAAGAAAAAAAAAGTCTCACAAATGGCATAATATACCAAGAAATAGATTGGGATGAGAAAAGCTAATCAATCTGTAATCATGAGTCTTTCACTAAATTGAATGAACGTGTTTAGCAGGATACAAAAACAACGTGAATACTACAACTGCTTCTAGGCACTGTTTGAAATACGATCCCTGGTTTGGGATCGAATCGAGCAACCAACCAACGGGCAAAAGAAACATGCACATTCGCAAATTTCGTGATCGCGAAAAGGATGAAACCCCCGAAACGCAGATTAAAGATCGCTACCGTAAAAACACCTTCGAGCATTAACCTAACTCACCCTCCAATGACCCACCCCCCTGCCACCCCGCAGCAACGAGCACCTTTTTGGGGCTCTCTTTGGTTGTTGCACGAACGACAGGGCCAAAATGCGATGAGATAATCCTTTCTGTTTCGTATGATTGGTTGGTGCGATTTTGTTTTCCTTCGCCTCACACTGTCACCTAGCTAATGATCGCTTGTTGCGTCCGTCCGTTCCGTTCCGTTTCGAAACTGGATTGCCGCGTCCGTCCCGGTGGAGGATACTTTAATCTTGAAGTCTTTGTGCGTGGAGAGGGAGACTTTTCGATGTGGGGGCCTTATTACGTTTGCTGGTTTTGTGTACCTTCCGGTAATGGATCGCATGTAGAACCCACCATCTTTCCGTGCGTTTAAATATCGCTACACATTCACGCTACAATCCCCACCATTCCTTTCATTCCGTTTGCGGCAGCTTAATGGTGCTCCGGGGCGCACGAGACCGGCTGTGGTGGCGCAGGAGATCATGAATGAAAAGACGTTTTGTGGTGTTTAGAAGGAACTCCAACCAACTCAGCACCGACGACCCTGCGCCCGTGTGCGAAGGTAGATGGATGCGGATGAAGGATTTAAAAAATTGATTTCTGCAATTAGCCTCAGGAAGCTGAACACGATTTCGATGGAAATGTGATACTGCTGCCGGATGGGGAGTCGGTTTCTTATGGTTGTTGCCGTTTTTTTTCGCACAACCACAGCAATTAAGACGGCAGCACACGTCGTTCGGGAGGTCATTTTTGTGTTTCATTATTGGTAACGGCACGCAAAAAAAGGCTCTCAAAATTATCCTCTTGCTGTGGATGGGGATGAGCACGTAGAAAAAGCCACGTAGAAGAAATCGATGAAAATTACAGAGCGATCCAACGGAGCATATTTTCTGTTTCCTACACCAACACAAATACACGTACTCATCGTGGGCTCATCGTAGACCAGCATTACCTAACGGTGTCGGAATCGTGGCCATGCAATAAGTTCCGTTCCGAATTTCCTTTTCGACACAAACCTTTTCCCTTCCCGAGCTAGCCTATTTCGTTTGACTATCCCTTGACGTCCGCTACTATTACATTTTTATTGATTAGTATGGGAAAACGTAGAAAATTAGAGCAAAAGTGTCTAAAATCATTAATTCATTCTTTACGTAGTACTTCAGTAGAAGTTGTAGTTGTAAAACATAACAATCTTACTATTACTTCTTGTAAAAGTTTCAAACTACTTATCCTGACAGTTTCGATTTTTTGAAAACTAAATAAATCTACCAAGACAGAATAAAGCTATTGAAAAGACTGTTTTTAAGAGTGATCTTAATACTAAACTCCAATTGCCGATCTGTCCTTAGTTTTGTTTCCTTCAATTCTCCCTTTTTTTCACAACTCTCTCACTCGCTCCAATACTTTCTCTCGGCCGTTCGCCAGAGGGCGTATTAGCATCATCCACCGGCCAACCCCCTTTCCAAGTCCCACTCGATGCGATCGGCTGGGATTTACATTTTACAGTTACGCAAAACGATGAGCAAAAGCAGGGAAAAAGCCAAAAAAAAGAAAACCTCGACGAAATGTCCCGCGGTGCCGTTGGCCGTGGAAAGGAAAAACTGCGCCACCGACCAAACGGATCAGCCAGGAGCGGAGCGTGGAAACGCACGGAAATGATGGAAACGCGCAACCGAAAACCCGCAGCCAACACAAATGAACACAATTCCCATCGGAATCGGCTCCGGGGTGGACTTTTGGGGTGGATGGCTTTCCCACTCTTTTATGCGCACCGCTGTTTCTGCTGTGCCGGTTTCTCATGCGCACTCTCTCCTTCCGCCTGGCTTTCGCGCTGCCGCCACTTCGCAGCCACCATTAGGAAACGCACACGCACAACCACCCCGCCCCCCCTCCCAACAAATTTCACAGGCAGGAAGTGTCGGTTCCGTTTCTTTTTTTCCTTTCGCTCGGTGGAACCTTTTTTTGGGGCTGTTTATTAGTGGTGGAGTAGCCTTTCAATTCTTTGCTTTGGACGGTTTTCCTATCACGGGTGTGATCTTTGCCGTCTGAAAAGTAATGTCCGTGATGTCCGAAGTAATTTTACATTTGGAAGTAATAGAAGATGTGATGAATTTATTGTAAATTAATTTTTGCTACAACAAAACAAAATACTTCCCCTGATCTTATTCGTGTAGAATTGTTTTTTGTTAATGAACGTAGCTAGTTATCCATTTCGATGGACCCTTCTAGGAATAGTGGAGTTGTTAGAAGATTGAAATCTGCAGGAGCTAACGAGCTTCAGTTCTGTTTGATTGTTATTTTCTGGCCAACACAACCGATATCGATCAAGGCCTGCTCGAGAGCCTTTTGAGAAACACGGGGCAATATGGGCACGTTAAGCTCTAGTTTGTTTTTACAACTGTAGCTGTAAGGCTGTAGTTTTTTTATATTTTTGGCCAAACACAATGTATCTCACATTATTCAGAGCTTTAATAGTTTCGCTATGAATCTATGGATCTCTATTCCACAGTATCTCTATGAAAAGAAGACCTTTCAACAGCAATAAAAATGTTCAAATGCGTAGCTTATTTTGCTGCTCATATTGCCCCAGGCATGGCATGTCCATTTTACCACAAATCAAAACACGTGACTTTTCGCATTATTTCATTGCATGAATGGATGCAATTGCCTTGTTGATTTCGCAAAACCCATAAAGAAATGTAATTTTCTTTAAACTACATCCTTTTAAACTCATGCTATTTTTTTTAATGCTTTTAAATGCTTCCGTCAGTAATTTCTAATCAGTAAATACATTCGAATTTCCAAGTCAGTAAAAGTTGTATCTTTTTGGTGTCAAATCTTTATTGTAACTTTTCTTGATTCTTACAGAATCGTAGGTTATGAAATTTGCACACACCCATACTGCCCCATATTCCCCTACACCAGGTCAGACAAAACACCGAAGCACATTAGAGTGCATCATCTCATTTCTATGTCAGTGCTTATTCTTGCTATTTTCCAATCATCAAATAATCTAGCTGTCCGTATAAAATACTGGCTCTTTCTTAAAAAAAACTCCAAAAATATCAATTTATTACGGAAAAAAATACCATCACCCTCAGAAGCCCAGAACCAACTCCCACTCATTTTTCAACCTCTCCAAAATATAACCACGATCACGCATCACAGCCCTCGGTAAAGGATAACACCCTTGTTTCTAAAAATATATCGCTCTCCGTACGAGCAGGAAAAGACATTGCCCTGGATGCTACCAGGATAACCTCATTAGTGGAAAAGGACCTCTCTTCTGCCCGTGTCGTCGCGTCACAAACGCATCAAGTCAATGTTTAAATACCCATGCATGGCACCACGTCGGGCAAATACCGACAGCAGATGGAAGCTAAATTTAAATGCCCTCATGCGTCTGCCGCAGGGGTTGCGCATTGGGTGAGAAACCAGCCCAAAGCAAACACGCACACACACACACACACGTGCGCACACAAGCACGCCATCCTTCCCGTTGCAGCGACCAGCTCTTTAAACACCGATTTGTACCACATTCGGTTGTTTTTGGCTTCTTTTTTTTCAACGCTCCAGTTCGTTTGCACTGGTGAACCCTCGCCATTATCCTGGCCCCGAGCCGATCCTGGACCGACCCGCAGCAAACCCTCCCTAATTGCCCTTTAAATTGAGTGAACGCATGCCTGTTCGTTCCCAAGCCATGCAGGCAGTCCTTCGAACGCGCATCCTGCGCCGGGAAGTAGTTTGTGGTGAGCACTCGACAAACATACCGCATCTGCTGGTACCTGCGCTTTAACTTTCCTAGCGCGATTCAAATGACTTCCTCTGCGCAAAGGGTCGGAAGTGAAAGCATTCCCTTTTTTTATTCCAAATCTCATACGGCAAGTCGCACCAACATCATTGAATGCAATTGAGTCAATCTTCATTTATGGGAGCCTTCAATGAGTTTCTTGTTTTTTTTTTTTTTTTGTTCTTGCTTTTGCGCGTTCTTATACTGGTCGTACAATGATACATTCCCAGCAAAGAATTATGCTTCCTTTTGCCATCATTCTGAACCCTTCACTCAGTGTTTTTGTTGTGTGAAACAGTGGGGGCGGACTAAAAAAAATCTCCGTAGCATCTAAACATTCTCACGCAAGGGCCATGTTTTCACGGTGCGAAAAGAGGAGAAAGTAATAAAAATCCTTTCCCCAACACTAAAAATCTGGCAAGTTTCATGTTCGACGTGGTGACGAACGTTATCGTTACGCTCCACGCAACGCCACATGTGATAGGCGGCTTACAGCGCATTGCCCACTTTCCACGCGGCCCGGTTTCCAGCTCTCGAGCCGGATGAAAAGGCTGGGAGGATTTAACGATCGTATTCCGCCAGCCGTTTCCCAGCAAGGGAGACAGAGAGAGCGTGGTTCTCATCGACGCAAATAGAGCACTTTTCCTCTGCGGCAACCTGCAACGCTGGCCAATGTGGGTTTTCAACTCCCTTCATCTAGCTGCACCAACCGGGCGGGGCGAGTTTGTTCAAGTGGAAAACAGATGGGGTTTCGGTTCAATATCCCACGTTTCCTTTAAATGGAAGGGTATCTTAAAGTATTTTTTTGGCTTGCTTAAGGAAAACGAATGGTGACAAAACTTGAAACGTTCGACGTCCCTTCTCATGGAGCATATTTTGGAGTTTGTGCGCTGAGTGATGTCTGTTTCCTCTGCTTGCAGCGTTGGTGGATTGGGACAACATCTAGCAAAGAAGAAAAAAAGGCAACGTTTCCCATCACCAGGAAGGAAACTGTTTATCATTTCATTACGACTGCACCAATTAGTTAAACTTGTCAACAAAAGGAGCAATATTTTTGTTTTCCCTACAATATATTATTATTGGAATGGAACTGAACCAGCGTGAACTTTTGTAGGTCTTTGTTTGACTGCGAGCCGTACAATATTTGCCTAGCTCTGCACCACGGCACAGATCACGATCGACCAACGATCCATCTCGATGCCGTTGCCCGTAACCGTCAAATTGCCCACGGCACGCGTAAGGATCCGAGAGCTCACGAAATCCCTAAATTAATGGTCTCTGGATGCCGGAACATTCCGGTCAAAGAACCGGGCGCAAGAAGAAAGGAAGGTAAAAGGCCACCACGTCCCCGTGCAGAGTGTCCTCACGTTCGAAGAAACACCAGCACCATCCCAAATCCCGGGCTATTCTCCTTCCTCTTCTTTCTAGCAGCAAACGCTTCACGATCGTCACCACCACCTTCAGCTCCTTCTAACGGTATCCCCGGAGCCGGTGAACGAACGTGGATCGGCCGAGCAGCGTTTCGGACCTCCGTGAAGGAAGCGTGTTTTCTATTTCTATTCCGTCATCTACCAGCATCGCGCGCCACCCCTACTTACGCCCTTCCAACCTCGAACGTACGAACGCACGAACCGGGGATCGTAAAGAAATTGTTGACCCCGGGAGAAACACTCAGCTGGCAGGTCGACTCGCATCGTTTCCAATGCAGAATGGAACCCGCTCGGGAAAGAATATCCTCCACTGTAGTGCGGTGGTCCGCGGTTAATTCTCTTCCGTGCTCACTGAACCAGAGGATCCGAAAGAAGGTCCGAAGCGTGATCGTCTTGGAAGTTCCACTCTCTTGCGCTTTCTCTCACGATGATCTCGCCATCTGATCCGCTTTGCTTTCTACTTGCAAAGGAGCAGAGTTTGTATAGATTTCTTCAAGGCACAATCATGTTAAAACCTGCTAAGAATATGAAGGAAGTTCTTCCTACACGTTACGAAGACAACGATTTCTTGTTACGTTTTGTTACGAAAACAACGAAAACAACGCAATTGCAAACTTCTTTGTTGATCCCCAAAATTCTTATACATCGCAGTTTTCCATCATTTCATTACACTTCTGAAGATGTCCGTGCAGTCTTCCCATTTGTTTCGAACAATTCCAATGCTGTTTTTTACGTATCTTAGCAATCGAGGTCCACTGGGCTGTGGTAATGTTTCATCAAAATTAATCTTCATTCTTTCCCTAATAAACGACTCACACCTCACGCTCAACGCTACTCGTGAGCTATTGAAATATACCGTTCCTTTTTCCAGTGGGGACGACAAAAATCAATATTTAATCCGTGTTGGAATTTCATCGCTAGTTTCTCCCTTTCTACATCAGTAGAAGCGTTTAATATCAATAACAATAGGTCCCATAAGACATAAAACATTCTACGATTCGTAAAGCTAAGGGATACAACTTTTGATACGTTTGAGTTTCTTATTGATTCATTGTTCTATTCGATATTTTCTTATCTTAATTTATCGTGTAATTTTGAATCATCGTATTAATTACCAAATGTCTCTACTAAATTATCGTCAACAATGTCATTAGCACGGTCGTAAAACACGTTTCAACCACTTTTCCAAAAACATCTGTAGGCTTCTTCCGAAAGTAATTTCCTGTTGGTAAAATGTGTCCTCAGAATAAATTGGTTACAAAATGCGCACCGATAAAAACTTAAACCTTTGTGTTCTATCAAAATAGAACGATAATTGCCGGCAAAACTATTCATCAGGATCGGCAACCCTTCCGTAGTTCGCAGCAGGTACCTGTGCCATTGTAAGGTTCTTTGACCTTCTACACTTTGCTCCGCCTGAACGATCCTTTGGCTTGTCATAATCCTTTGCCCAATTATTGTACAACATCAAATCCCCAAACGATGCTACTTTGCTGTCCCTACATTAGGCGATGATATATTAAGTCCCTACAGTGGCTTTAAACCACCTCAGCTAGAATTCTAGATTCTCCCAGACAACGACAAAAACAGGATCGACTTTAGCTAAAACATGATCCACCTGTAGATAGCAATCCTTTTCCCGATGGCTCCGATCGGTTGGGTTGCGCAAAAACCTTCTCCCCTCTGCACCTGCTCCTAGAACGGAGCAGAAAAAGGCTCTGTTGAATTGTGCCTAAAGTGGTGTCCCAAAGACGGATGTTCCTTGCCACCTGAACCGATAGGACATCGAGCTAACTGATAATTAGGCAAGCTGTAGGGTTAGAAAAAAGGGGTTATGGGTGTAAAATTATTAGAAAACAAAAAATGAGCCGGCACATGAGAAACCCAAACGGATAGATTCAGTACGCCAGGAAGCTAGTTTGCCTGAACCTTCTTATCTTGATCCAAGCCACAACCATAGGCTACGAAACTCATCCATCAACAGGTAGACTTCTCGGGAGTAGCAGCCGTGCAGCGTTTAATTAATGATGCAGAGGTAACAGGCTGGGCAAATATTGCAATTCACAGGTGCGCTGGAAGGAGCTCACATTCAAATCCAACCAGACAGATAGTTTTTGCGTTCATTTCATTTTGCGTCAAAAGTGCGTTGCCAATGACACGGTTATTAGTGAACGATTCTTCCAAATCGAAATGGAAACAAAGGGAGAATTAAAATAAACACCGAACTAGATATCGCTACACGGCATTGTGAAGTAAGAAGGAAGGCATTCACTAAAGCATCTATGAATCGATCTTGTCAACAATCCTCAAACTTATTTTCACTAAAATGTTTTTAGTCTTTTAAACCTTTTATATGTTTTGTCCTTTCAGCAAAGCCTCTTGCTCAGCTTTAGGAATCTGAAGAAACTTGTTTTCATTCCCGTTTGCCACATACTCATCGTCACATCGGAACATCTCGAACGGATCGAAGGATTGATCTTTTGTGCTCTCTCTCTCTCTATCTTTCACCTTCAATACAGGTTTGACTCTGTTGGCACAGGTGCGATACACCTTCACCGTGCCCGCACCGCACGGGACGGCACCCAAGAGAATTAAACGACCGCGGAGAAGAGTGAAGAGATGATCACGAAGCGAATGAAATGGAGAGCAAAACAACGACAGCATGCCAAGCGAGCGCGAAAAAAAAAAAACAACCAAGCAAACAACAGCAAAACCGAAAAGGCATTAGCCATAAGCGATATGAATTTCTTCACACATTTTAAGGTGAAAAAAGAAGGTGGCAAACGAATGTAAACAGAAGCCAGCATGTTTGATGTTTTCTGCTCCACCTTTTGCGCTACCATTTCCTCGTCCTCGTCTCACTTGTTGCACTTTGCTCTGCTGTTGTCTTACCGTTGGATGCTGTGAAGCTTTTGCAAACTATATTACGATCGATCGCAATGACGAATCGAAAGACAGTATTAGAAGGATTTAAGATAAAACATGTTGAATCTGTGGATATTTGAATTTATTGGTTGAATTACGCTAGAAATTGCTAACTTCAATCATGGTACTAGAATGAATTATAGCGAATTATGGCATGGCATTGTTGATCTTGATCTGACTAATCAATACAAATGGCTAAATTGAGAGTTCGACCATTTACACGTCATTCCAATCCGTCCGAAAATTTCACACTATATAACCATTCTATTGCGAAGCCAATAGAAAAGGCAATCAGTGCACAGTGTACAGTGTTGTAGCTCCAAATTTCTCAAACAAACTTCCTTGCCCATTTGTTCGCCGGCCACTACCACGCCGGGACGGAAACGCCTTTCTACGCACAGCATCTGCCGCACTGTAACAACTCCCAACCAATCCACTACCCCTACAATCTCACCACAACCCCCCACCCCCCTCCCCACGGAACAAATCGGTCGGAAAGTGTGGAACCGAAGTGGGAAATTAAAAATGCTTTTCTCATCAAAGCGCCGCGCCACCAACCGAACAAGTGGCGGAAAAAGATGCAAAAGCGAAATAGAGCAATGCTGTGTGTGTGTGTGTGTGTCTGTGGAAAGAAAAAAACAAGCAAGTGAAAATAATAGTAAACGGCCAGCAGGGCAAACAGCAAACTGCCAGCGAAACGGAGGATACTGTCGAGGATTGTTTGGTGGACAGAGTTCGTGAGCAACGGCAGAACAACAGCAAAAAAGTGCAACCAACTCACACACACACACACACACCGGCGGCGCATCGTCGCATTGTGACCCTATTAAAGTTCATGTACCCGTTGGTTTTTTTTTGTTCCACGCCGAGCGCCACGCCAATGTTTCCCAGCATAGACAGCACCCCCATTATGCTCGGTTGTCCCATCTCCAGGCCTTTTCTTACTCTCTCACTCTCTCTCTCTCGCTGTCATGCCAATGCCACCCGTACCACAGACGGAGGATTGCATTAGAAAGGCCACTATGATGGGTGGTGCTTTCGGGGGCATTTTTTTGCGCGCCCATCGTGGGCTGCTGGTGAGAATTGTTTTGCGGCAATGGCGTTTGTCGCTGTGCACCGCTGGCTGCAAAAACGGAAGAGGAGGAACCGTTCCGATCCGGGCCGGGATGGCCGGGTGTAGCTGTGTGTGGGAATTCACCGGCTCGGCTGTGTGCGTTGGGTCCGCCTGTCTCGTCTATTGCGTGATTGCCGGCCTGCGATGAGCTATGGGAGTGTCAGCGAAAGCAGTCAACAACAAAAAAGAAAGGCTATCGAATGCAGCATGGCTGGGCATAACTATAACGATAGCTTGGTCCGTGGCGTAACTGCTTCATCAGAAGTGGAGCACACCACTATCGGCCGCGGTCCGAACCGAAGGGAAATGGATGGTGACGCTCTGTCGTCCAAAAACTCATTTCCTATTCCTAGTGCTGTACTCTTTGCTGGACCATTTCCCACCCGGAGCATACTCACACACACAAGCTGGTGGCCGCAGCTTCCAGAAAAATCGACCTCCAAACTACAACATTCTCTGCTCAGCCATTTCACAATCCACCGAGATCGTGACCAATTTTTGAGCTCGTTGTCGCACTGTGGTAACAGCAGCGTGGCCCATCCACCGGTGGAAACTCATCCGCACCAGGGGAAAACACGGTTTTCGTAGCAAACGGATACGAAGTCACCGGCCCGCCTGAAGGGTTGCCATTTCGAGTAGGTTCGACGGTGTTGGACGTATTCCGTCCAAAAGGAAGAAACAATTTCCATCATACACTTTTTCCCCCCCCGACTCTTTTCCCGGCCAGCGGATTTCTCTTCCTCTTCGCGCGCGGTGCGATGCCAAGGAAACTCTTCCGGGAGCGGCAAACCCCCTAATGCCGCCAGCACCGAGCGTGGTTTCGTGAGAACAGGAAGAGCATGTTGCCAACAGCACCATAGAAATGGGTGGAAACGGAGGTAAAGAGAGTTGGTGAGGGCAATAAAAACGATCAAGATGCGCTTGAAGAGGCTGCGGGAAGCGCAGAGCGGACCATGGGTGAGTAGTGCGAGCTCCAACAGCAGCCACCACACCAACGAAAAACTGAAGCAACCGTGAAGACATAGATAAACGCGGAACGAGAAGCAAAACCTCTTCCAAACAAAAAGGCGAACGCCTGTTTTGGGGCTGGTTCGGTGCTGCGGCTCCACACGAGATCTCCCCCCCCTCTCCCCCTTGCCGGTGATAAAGTAGGTTGATCGTATTCCTTTCGACTCGAAAGCTCTCGACAACCGCCGCATCCACCAACACCACCGGCAAGGAGCATCGAGGGGTGGTGCTAGCATCGTAAGGAGCTCTACAGATGCCTCGAAACGGGCGCCCACCGTTACAGTAATAAATGCAGGAGTAGGGTAAGCGGACACGAAAAAGGAAGCTTGGAAAGAAAACAAGTACATCTAAGCGCGCATCCCCACAGCAAAGTGGGGGGAGGTGGTTGGGAGAACAAACGCGTTGGAACCTGGTCTATTCGCTGGTCTCGGTTGAAGCTGGTTCCTTTTTCTTGCTATCGGTGCTTTTGCCATCCACATTCCCGCTTGTTGAAGTTCCTGGCCACTCGATGGGCAGAGATGCACAAAGAGGAACGGAAAGAGAGAGAGAGAGAGAGAGCGAGAAAGTGAGAGAGAAAGAGAGCGGAATATCAAGCTTGAACGGCCAAGGAGCTGACCCCAAATCGAGTTTCTTGCTGTGCAGTTGGCTAACTCCTTGACCGTTCCTTCGTTTTCTACTACCAACACTACCATCTAGGCAAGCCTTTCTAGCCCCATTCCGTGCGGTCTCTCTATTGCCTGCACGTTTTCCGCACGCTCTTTGGGGCTGTTTGTTCACTGTGTTCGTTTGCTTCATTAAAAGGAGAGGAAGCAAAAGTTGCAACTGGCATGAAAACGGTGAGAAATGATCAAGAAACACCAGCAAAGATGGGAAAGCAAAAGGAATAAAGCGATTGAACATAGAACGCGGCCAATCATACGCTCAGACACAATCACTCCGTGTAATATCCTACTACAAAATACTTTTCCACGCTCTCGATCGTCGTTCGCTTCTATTTTTACTGTTGCGAGATGGTTTGAAGCAGCAACAGCAACACCAAAACAAGCAATTGCCAGGCAAAGAAAAGGCTTAGACGTCCACGAAGGATAGAACTCGTTGAGAAGCTGCGTTTTGTGGTTTATGAGACCCGAGCGCCCTTCACAGCTGGCAGATTGTTCTGCTGAAGCGGAACGATCACAAATCGCGATAGGAGCTCTAGCAACGGATTCTGATCGAGAGCGAGGTGAATATCTGTTTTGGGGAGTAGAACACCGAACGTGCTAGACTGATTTGACAATGATTGCAGAGCGTTGAAAGCATTTTCTATCTTTGAGAACTGTAGCGACGTTATTTACACATAATAGCATATGTGCCAAAAGGATACAATGTATTTTTGGTCCAGATGAAAAAACTACTATGCATAAACTAAAAGCGACTGTTAAACCCACTCGAAACTCCAATTATTTATATTATTGCAACCTTGATTGTTAATTATTGCACTGAGTCAGTGTATGTAAATGATGTATTGATGGAAGTTTGTTGACAGAATTACGAGACGTAATTTAGTTTTGTGTGTGTCCTTAGTTCTATCCGATATGAAGCAGAAACAATAAAAATAGATTGTATCTATAGCTACACGTTAAAAATAAACAAAACATTCCAGCACTTATATGGAGCGCTCTGTGTAGAACAAAATGCGGTCGAAGCACATTAATCAATGTTCGCTAATTATTTAGTAACAAATCAATTGATCCTAAATTATATATTTTGGCTAATTACATTCAATCTTCATCCGTGTGAAACCTTCAAATATCATTCAATCAGTTGGCAATTCTTTCCAAATTCCTTTCAACCCAACTTTCGTTTTCTTTTCTTTCAGAAAGACAAGCAAAATACAGTTTCGTAATCGAACCGCTCTCGTGTAACTTGAGATGTCTTTCAGCCGACCTTCAGCAGTGACCCCAAATATCCAAACGCTCCTTGGAAATACTCGAGCAAACAAACCCCACGGCAACAGGTGAGGACTGTTCAAACACGGTTAAAGATTCAAATTACATCGCACTTGCTACGGTCATGTTGTCCAAAAATTTCTTCCTCCAAGAATTGATCCTTCTGCATAACAACACCACGGTAACAGTTCAACTCTTCTTGGTGTCACGAGCCAACGTGTGTGTGAAGCTATTCCTTTGGTTCTGTTTGTTTAAAGTCCTTCCCGAGCTCTCTAGACCTGCCCCAGCATGCAGTCTGTTGTCCTAGGCTCCCGGTAAACAGCCCAGGACAGGGAACGTGACAAACATCGCTTCACCTTGAACGCTCGTAAGGCTTCGATGCCCTTTTGCTTGGTTAAGTTTTTCGTTTCGATTTTCCCGAACGTGAAAAGTTCGTTCACCTCTTTCTCCTAGGTCCACGAAAAAAACGACAGGAAGGTTCCAAAAACAGAAGAAGCAACTCTCAACCCCATCCGTGGACAGGGCGAGAGAATACATTCCTTCACAATTGGGCGCATCCTACGCGCAGGAGGGACCAGTGTTGGCCGTTCAGACCAACCGCACAAAGGAACTCACCAGCGTCGGGGAACAGAATAACCCGACAGCGGCAGGGAGGCATTAGAAAATCTGTTTCTATCTCTCCCCCTTTTTCCCTAGCAAAAGACCACCAATTGCTTTCCCATGGTTTGTGCGTCTGGCTGCATGCTAGGCCGCAGTGAAGCGCAAGGAATGGATGATGATCATCACAGTTGGCTTTATGTGGGTTTCTTTTTTCTTTTTTTTGTTCGTGCTGCCTCCGCTTCCAGCCATGGACTTGTGGCTTGTGTGCCGGGACGGAGGGTCGAAGAACCCATCGGGATTTTGGGGTGAAATTCTCTATGCGCTCCTCTCCGCTTCTCTGCCCGTTTTCTTTTGTGCCTTGTCCAGTGTTCAGGTGATTCAGGTGATTCAGGTGTGTGTTTCCACCTGAACGAACGCAGAAACCGTCGAGGCGATGAGGTGTAAGGATCGTGGCCACGGCGGTGCAGAGCAGATTCATCGTCAGCGCCCTGAGAGCAGAAAGAAAAACAAATAATAACAATTATGACGTTAGCTTTTCTTCGCTTTTCCCCTTTTGCTTTCCCGATGCTTTACTTTGCTTTTTCTTGCAGCCAAAGCACACTTGCCGCGATCGTGTACGATGATGGACGATTTCTCGGCCCGGCTGGGAAATGATGAGCACAGGCATAAATGTATCATGAGGAACTAATTCGTATTCGTGCAACAGCGTGTTTTCAATGGTCGGCACTGTTCAAAAGTTTTATGAACTACTGTCAATATTAAGCATTCGATCGAAGCGTTTTTATGGCACACAAGATTATGGACCACAATAATTGTTGAAATATTTAGATTTTTTTTGAGTATGTTTTTTTGTTTTTGCTTCTAATCCCACACCTAGAAACGTCTCTATAGACACTCAATTAATAAGCATTATTAAAAGAAGCTTTGAAACAATTTTAATGCCTTCAGCTCATTTCAAATCCTGGTATGCGCTGGCATTAACTAACAAAACTTAAAAACTCCAACTGGAAGGATCTCTTCGCCAGTGCCTCAAAAACACATTTCCCTTCCCGCAATGCAGCAACATAAACTACCAGATTTCACTCTCCCTCGCCGTAGGTAAATCTCGGCTGCGAGCGACGACATTGAAAAAAAAAGTCGCATCGTAAAATCTTTCCAAGACGCCGAGATTCCTGCCACGGCACGAGCTCACCCGCCCCAGGAAAGGGAAACAACAAATCCCGGCAAACGAGCGCGAACACGGGAAAAGACCGGTTTTCAACCGCTGGCTCAATCCTCTTGGAATATCACCCTCTCCCCTCCCCTCCCAACCGTCTCAACGAAAACTGATCCTCACACGTCGTCGTTGTCGTCGTGGACGCAGCCTTCCGCGTCATCATCTTTCGTACATTTCTTATGGTGGCACACTGCTGCGGCAAGGAAGCGGTAAGAGCACTGGAAGGGGGTGGAAAGTGAAAAGAGAAAACATAAAACCCAATCCAAAGGATCTACCTCGTGGAGGAAAGGAGCCCGTGGCGAACCAGCCGAACAATAAAAACCCCGGTGCCGGGCCCTTTCCATCGCAGCGCATCATCAGTCAGCGGCTCTGTGGCTGAGGAAGTGTTCAAGGATAAGGTCACTGACTTCGTGACTTCTCGCGCTGATTGTTGCGCGTTTGCCTTGCGCTCGGCCGGGCCGTGTACGCCCTGGCGCGGAGAGGACTCGCCCTGCGTAGGACGGCTGGCCAAGGATGCTGGTCGCGCCGGTCGCTCGGCGATCGTATTGTTTCCTTCGCCGGGACGCATTTACGAGCGCTGGTGCGTTTTGTGCGCTGTGCAGAGTTTATGATGAGCTGGCTCCGCTCGCACCACACCAGCCGACCAAGAAGCGATAAACAATGCGATGAGAATGGGAAGGAAAAACTTCTGATCGGATGCGAACACACCCTTCGGTGGCGCAAGGAACCTGTTCGTATGTGCAAGCAGAGGAGAAAGATACATGCTTTGCATTGAAACAGAGGGAAGGGAAAAGTAATACCTTAAAGGGATATGCAGGGCGGATGTTGGTCGCTGGTAGGTGGGAGAGTAGAAAAAAGGACGAACATAATTGGGGGCGATTGGGAGCGAGAGGACGGGGAGGGGGTTAAAAACAGGATTTTGAAATGATGCTCTTTGGAGGGAACGGGTTTTTTTCGTGGAGGACACTGATGAGCCAGCATTTTTTCGCTTTGGCTACTCCTTCCCGCATCGAAGGTGGATCCTTATATTACAATCAATTCAATTCGATAACTTCGACCAAACCCTTTAGTTTGCCAGTTGTGTGGCGCGTTTTCCTTTAAGATATAAATAATAGTAACATAAATTTCCATTACCATCTGTACAGTATACATTTAAAAAATTTCCTATTGGCTCTTCTCCATTTTTTAAATCCTTTCACAAATAGTGCATTACACTTAACATTTGCAAAATCATTTAAAAGAAATATTTTCTTACACTCAGCAAAACTTATATTTTTCTACACATTGGCCAAACATTGTCTGCAACAAAATGCTCACATAATATTCATTGTAAACAACAAAATATAATACAGTTTAAAACAGTATAAAACAGTTAAAAAAGGACTTTCATTCTGAAAGGTCGCCTTTTGAAATTCCTTGATTCGAAAAATCCTTACCCACACGACTAGTCAAGCCAATCAAGCAAATAAGAAGAAAAGAGAGAAGAAAACCCGAAGCAAACGTCGAACCGGTTTTGGGGATCAGACCCAAGAGACGGGCCCCGCGAGAGAACAGGAAACCTGTTTCTAGGAATGGAGAATGAGAAGCGCTATGAAATCAGTAAAGTCCTTCATCTGACGCCACCCCGAGTAAGATGGAAGAGCTTGATAGTAGAGTACAATTGCAGGACATGGTTAAACCTGTTCCCATGTGACTATTTTGCTCGCTATGGCCTTAAACTACGAGAAACATTTTTTTTATAAATAAATAGCATGACATAGTTTCGCAATTCTCTACACCAATGTAAGTTCCCTTAAATAGATGCGCTTTCTATAGCTCCGTCAATCACTTAGCTCCCAAAAAAGGATGGCCAGTACGATTTTTTAACATAAACCATAACCGAATTTCAACGCCACGCACATCCATTTCCTTCGTCGAAACCCTTCGAAACGTTCGATCCTTGACGCAACGCAACGATCCGCCTGGATCCGGTTTATCAATACAGCTTCCAAAACCATGCCAGAAGCAAAACGCTGGTAAACGGACGACCAAATACAAGCAACGCGGCGCAGGAGTTTAAATGGGAGAAACGTTGGAAAAGAACTTCAAACAAGGAAGCCTTTCGTAACGAACTTTTGGCTTCTTCTTGTCGGTTTTCTTTCGGTGCTCGTGCGGTTTCCCCATCCAGCATTCGAACCAAACCTGATCTGTGGCGTCGAAGTCCTGGGAAGCACGATCGAACGCGATCGTTATTTTTGTATCGCCCCGCAACAGCGGAATCCTGCCGACCGGGAACGGGAGAACGAAAGGATTGCGGTGGAACTATGTGCGTGTTTCGGTTTATGTGCTCATTTTATAGTCTTCCGTTTTTAACTGCGTCCAGGATAATGATGGGTGGCGATGCGAAAGGAAGACGGGCACAAAGGGAACAAAATTTTAAGGTAAAAAAATGAGATAAAGGTGGCTGTTTCACATGTTTTATTATCCTTGCTTGAGCAGGAGGTCTGTAAAACAACAACCCTGACAAGGACTGAAACATTTACGAGTCAATCGAAAGGAAAGATTTCATAAGAAAAGTTGACAATTTTTTTATGCTAAAGATATAGCAACAACTTTTCTCCTTACTACTTAGATGCTGTGCATGCTTTATACACTGCAAAAAAAGTAATATAGTTTAACAAATTATAGTTTTGCAGTGAATCATAGAAGTCAAACGCATCACACAGGATACAATAACTCGCTCAAAGTGTGAATAAAATTTATGAACCCATTCACACCAACCAACACCATGTTTGCCAACCCACGCAAATCTCCAGAAATTCGCCCTCCTGCTCTTGTTGACAATGCCGGGCCGACCTTAGCACACCAACGAGCAGCATTAAAATGCCATCACTGTGCTATAAAGATCCAAGCAGGATCCGCACACAAGCGAAGTGGAACGGCAAGAAGCTACGCCAGCTAGAACTCAACCACCCGACCAAAACAACAAAACCCCCCAAAAAAAGCAACACCACCCGTCCAGCCCGAGGGATGGGGGAGGGGACCTTAAGGGTGCGATATGTATGCTGTATACAGGCGGAAGGCATCATCATCCGCAGCAGCAAGCAGCGGCAGCAAACACGATCGAGAGATGCGGCGCCTTCTACGCTGTTCGAACGCTCGCGCCAACCTTGCCTCCTGCGCAATTCGTGCCCGTGTGTGCTGCACTGCTGTTGCGTAACGCGTACGGAAGGTGTCTTTGCGGTCGTGGAAGAGGGAGCGGTGCAGAGAGGCCGGAAGTGAAGGAAGGAGGGTGGGGGAGGGGGGCAGCGAAACGGAGGCTAGTCACTAGCAGCAGGCTAAGAACGCGTGAGTGAGAACGCGACTTCTACACACACGCTCATTCTCGACCGTGCCGCGTGCTCGCGTGGGTGTATGGGTGCGGCACAACCCCATCGTGCGTGCGTATATGTGTGTGTGTGTGTGTGTGTGTGTGTGTGTGTGAAAAGCAACAAGTGGAGTCTTGACGATTGCATAATCCCTGACACCGCGCGCGCCCCATAATCATTATAGCAGGGCTGGCGCTGGAGCCGTGCCATGGGGGCTCCATATCTATTCTCCGCTTAGCTCTCACGCTCGCTTCATTCGCTTTCGTTCTCGCGCTCTGTTCATTCTGTCCCACTTTCGGGCACCGGGGGCTTTCCTTCCATCTCCCTCGCACAATCAGCAGCCTGCTGTGTCTCTCCCTTACAGCGATCGTGCGAGCGTTGCACGCAGTGACGGAGGCCGCAAAGCTGTCGAAAGAGAGCCCGCATGGAAGTAATTAAATAAAAACACTCCACCTCCCCCGTCCCCTTCCCCGTTTCCTAACACTGCCACCCCATTACTGCAAGATGAACCCTTGAACGGGTTCGCCGAATAGTCAGTGCGGCCCAGGTTGCGAACAATTACAAACTCATCCCTCATGGACCATCAGAGACTGTTCGCCTTTTCTGAAGCTTTTCGCTACTTTGCATATGAGAAGCAGCCTCCACTTTTTGCACAAGGATTGTACCGGAACGATATCGGACTTTTTGCGCAACTCCACCACATTTTGTTCGGTCGAGGATGCATGGCGCGGGAGAAGAGGCCAAGAGTACTGGCAGCTCTTTCCTGACGTCTTCTACAATCCTCTCCTCGTTTTGACGTGTTTTAGTACTAGTCGTGGTTTTGCTCCTTCAGTGCAGCAAGGGAGCAAGTGATACGGGGCAGCACCAAGGGGTGTAGGAAAGAAAACAAAGATGGCAAGGCAGAAGGGGGAAGGGGTTGGTGGGGTGGTACATTTCGTTCCACATTTGCCGCACAAACGCTTCTAACAAACGCTTCGCACCCTGCTTCTCGATCACTTGCGACGAGAGCGAGAGAGAGAGAGAGAAAGAGTGAAAGAGCGAAAAAGCGAGAGAGATAACCATTCCCTTTATTTCTTGTCCCTGCTCCGCGTTTGCTCCCCCCTTCACCCTATTTATCACTACCCTTTCGAGCGCTCCACTGCGACAAGGCGAACCAAATGAGGATGACACACTATCCCTCTCTCTCTCGCTCTCCATCAAGGGGTTGCCCAGAGGGTGGACACTGGGTGGTTGGGGTGAGTGGGTAGTACACCCCTAGGTTAAACATGCGAGCAAGTGGCTGGCACTGCTGAGGACGAACACTTTTACGCCCAGAAGGAATTCGTCCGGCCCCAACGCCACATTTAGTGTCACCACCATAATAAACAGACGGGCACAAGTGTTCGTTTGTTTTTGTGTGTGCGTGAGTGTGCAAACGCGCTATTATACCAGCAGAAGGGGGGAGGTATCCGGACTCGGAACTAACGCGCACTGTACGGTTGCTTCCTTTATTTGGATAACTGCGGGCAGCATAACCTCAATTTCGGATTACTTTTTTCCAGCAGCGGGTTACTTCTTGTTTTCCTTCTCGTTTGCAATGGTCCACATTATCTTTCTCTCCCTCTCTCGCTTTCGAGCACATAATCAAGGGAGGCTCCCTAGCTCCTTCAAGTAGTACGGTGGCGAACGGCTTTAGGTCTAGGCGGAAAGGAGCCGCAAAACTGGGGCGGGTGTCTGGCGACACCGATGACGATGGTCTTACGCAGCGTGTTTGACTTTTCCTTGCCTCGTCTGCTGTTCCGCGTGGTTCAATGAGACGTCTTTTCCCTTCACTTCACTCATCACACTGACGACGGTCCTGTTTGGATTTACCTAGCGAAAGATGTCGAAAACGGTTCCGAAGTAGATGTTTCTAAAATTATATGAGCACTCTTCTCTTATCCAGCTATTTTCTTTTGTTGTAACTATGCAATTCAATCCCTTCTTTACTGCAAACTTTCTGTTACAGCCTCATTACACTACGACTGTAGACACTAGCAATAGCACTAGTATTAGTATTCACTACAGACACTAGCACTGGTATTCTGAACTGTAAGAATTGTTTCATGTTCAGTAACAAATTCCAATGTTTTGAGGAGCATTAAACTTTGATTTCAGATGTTTACCGAATCGTATACCATCCATCCAAGCGTCTCGAAAGTTGCTCAAGAGCAAGGATAAGAAGAAGGCCTCCGGCATCGGACTGGAAGTGGAAGGGACAGAAATTTCATCATCGCCTGCGTGAGTGCACCGTTATCTTATCTCGCCACAGCTCACTCGTACTCCTCTATCAAGCCGTGCCAGTGTCCACGGCCCAGGCACGAAACAGGATCTCCCAGATAACAAGGCGCAGGCAACACGCCCGAACGAAGGAAGGAAGGGAGCTGTACGCCGGAATGTCCAACCCGAGGGCGGCACATTTCTACCGCACAGTGTACCAGATAGAGGACGTTTGGACGTAGAGCAGCAGCACATCTGTACGTGGCGTGTGAGAGGCCTGAAACCGCAAACGTTTGAAGTATTACAACAAAGCGTGCTAATTATCACATATCACGCTGGGGTTGGTGGTGGTAATACAAACATTTCAGTACGTAGTACGTAAGATACTCGCAAGCTACGCCTTTCCTATCCTTGCTTCACATCTTGGCAACGTGCACTGTCGCGCTGTCTTTCTATCATCGATCCTGTCAGCCACTATCTTCTGATTAGAGATAACGTGCCGTTTTCGGGGCGTGAGAACAAACCTCAGGCCCCGCTCGGCCTGGTCGTGGCCCAATCGAACGCCCGATAACGCACCCCTCCTTTAGAAGGAACGTTCGCTCCCTGTCGAAAAGGAAATCGGGCGCTGCGGGTGCGGCACAACCTGTTCAAACGGCCAAGGTTCAACGTACCACTGGGGATACGTCATCCCGCGCCCTCCAGCACCAACAGCCACACACACACGCGAACAAACATCACGCATACACACACACATCCAACGTCCCGATAGTTTCCATATCTTTCTGCGCCTTCCGTACGCGGATTGCTCAACCATACCGGGCGCGGTGTGAAAGAGGTGATAAGAGGACAAACACGTTTACTTTAATTTTCAAGTCGCTTGCCATCCGTTGCCCTGTGCCGCTGCCCTACCTGTGTTGCTGCTGCTGCTATAAAACACACAATCTACACTTGTTCAACGGTGGAGCAACACGGTCCTTCTTCCTAGACCACAGTCCCTCCGCCCTGCTCGGTGGCACCTTGCTTTCATATTTTTTCTCATCCACCTGCAGGAATGGCAGCTACGGAAAGCGGGTGACTTCGCCTTCTCCGTCGTATCCTCACGCAAACGGCCGGGCGAGCTGCTGTGCACTTGTTTCAATATTTTCCTAGCCGAAAGATCTAGGTCCCATCGTACCGTTTTGTCGGTCGGCTGACGGTGATATCATGTCTCGGTCGGTAGCGACGCTCCTGCGAGAATGGCTGCCAGGGTGTGGAGATGCCGTTTGTCGGTGCAGGAGCTGAAGGTTTCACGCACGGGCTGACACCTTGCCTCGTCCCCATCGTTTCGTAACACTTGCCCGCCACGAAGCGATGCGTTATCGTGCTCCGATAACGCTCGTTCGTGTACGTTGGATGATCAAATTTGTACTTCACCGCAGAGCACACACGTCTCTGGCGGGAGGATCATAAGCATGTATCATAAGACGGTTTAGCTAGCAGACAGAAATGCGTTTTGAGCAGAATACACCAAACAGCACTATTGAGTACGTTCATTGTATTCTGAACCAAGCAATCGATGAATCATCACTGCATATTTCACCATCCCGTCGCAAGCAGCAAAGAGTGTAGGTACTGTACAATCAACTTAATTAATGACCCGCAGAAATGCATGATCATTCAAAAGGTAATAAGAACGATCTGCAACGCTACAATGCTTCCAAACTTTCGAAAGCAGCTCCCCACAAAGTACAAAGCCCTTTCTGTGGCAGGGGGAAATGAAAAATCACATCCCCGTCGCGTGGAAGCCACCAGTGACGACAGAGTTTCAGATGTCAGCTCAATTTGTCCACATCATACAGAACCACAGGACCATACGGTCTTGTACCAATTTTCCCAGAAACATATTACCTCCGTCGTCTCGTTTAAAGCCCCCAAAAGATGACCTAAAGGAACATTGCCCACCGCTCCGACCGGCCAAGAGCGATGGGCTATTAATATTACCCAGCTGGATCGTTGGTCGTCCTGCCAATGCACACTCGCATTCAAAGGAGTCCGTACTGGAGCGCTGCGTAAGGCTCCGGTAAAAGTCTTGGTTCGTACTGCAGTTTCATCGCACCCTCCCTCCATCTCTCTCTCTCAAGCTCTCGCGTACCTGGCGTCATATTTCTCGACCGTCGGCCAAAGAAGAGTAAGGGCCACCAAAAAAAAAAAACAAACCACGAGCATTGCCGCGAAGCCGATTTCTTCCCCCTTGACCGGGGCTTTCGGGGACATTGAAAGACATTGCGTACGAAGCGAGTGGCAGCGTGATAACTCCGTCCAGGGCCCCCGTGCTTTGGAGTTTAAACTCAGGCAACCGAAAACTGTCGTTGCCCCATCAGCCAACACGCGACATGCAAAAACGGAGCGCTTAACGGGCTTAACCGCGTGTGCCCCCTACCTCACAGGTGACAGCGTACACCGAGGAACGGTGAAGCTATGTGTGCGCTATGGGGACGCGAACCAGGCGCGCAAGAAGTTAGCGAGAACCTGGCAAAAGCCATTCCGGCCCGTAAGCGTAAAGTTGCTTAATTTGCATTCCGTTTCCTTTCCCCGCCGCTGCCCCGAAAACGGAGCGTCCGATCAACTTCCAGCCCAGAAGGGTATGGCGATAGGACGTCTGCATTCGGTTCCGGTGTCTTTGGTACTTTGGCCAAGTGTCAGGTCACTTGTTCTTTTTAGCTTACGAGAAAAAAAAAATAAAGTCCACTGTGGTTGTGGAAGCCAAACCACTTTCACACCCCAAGGACGAAGATTTGGCAACGCTTTGCGGTAAAACACAAATCAACCAAACATATTTCACGGTCGACGTTTGCCTAGGGCGAACTTCTTGGATCGCCAGGTCCGGGAAAGCTTATTTGCATTTCAATGTGTTTCCGCGCAAACCGCTACCACCATTCGCGTGTCTGGTTCGCGGTAACTCATGTCAGCCTAGACGAGCTCCCGGGAAAATGAACTAAATCATCAACAAAACCCATCGAGCATCGCGGCAACGCGAACAACGTTCGGTCCAGAAGCGGCAAAAACCTTCGTCATAATTCGATGGAAACCACGATGAGCTCCGAAGGTATACGGGCTCCGGCGTCAGTACTGTACGTGACGCTCGCGGCACACGGCCGACTCCAATGCTAACTCAGACGCAACAGACCGCTGACACGAAGACCTCGTTTACGGGCAAAGATATATGTGCCGGAGCGTACCACGAATGGTCCATCCGTCCGTCCGGTCGGTGTATGCAAAACACCATCCCGATGGTTACGATTCCTTGCGAGTAGCGCTTCGTTGCGGAACTGTTGTGCAGGCCAAAGGCCAGCACGGTTACTCAGAAGGCGCTCTTGACTCTTGATTGCTGCACCACAGTTCACCCAGAGCCGGCGGTACAAATGGCGAGGTCAAACCCGTAAAACCCTCCAAAACCACGGGTACTGGTTTTGGGACGTGTTTTTAACAGAACCGAAGCATAGCGTTTGCCACAATGTTCTAGTAAATATTTTAGCTAACTTTTATTTAAACGTTTAACTCTTTTTTAAATAGTGGCGAACCTCTAATAGTTACAGTTTGGGAATATCCAATTTTCCTTTTTCGCGTAAAAAAACACGTTCTACTTGCTGGCCCACCGCAAACAAAAACCCCATCCCTAGTGCGAACGATCACCGATCGTTCCGATGCTTCCTTCGCTTCATCATTCATTAGAATCTTTCCAAAAACGTACAGCGTGACGAAGCGCCTATTCCTGCTTATGTGATCATGCTTACCGGTTAGACACCGAAATGGGGAACGCTTCTCGATTTAATTAGCTCCTCATCTCGGTTGTCTGTTCGCTATCCTGACGTGATCTTTGCTGAATTGCTTACTCGCGCTTTCGCTTCTTCCCTAGCTTGAGCAAACAACCTCATCCTCCTTCTTCGATTAGGAAAGGATTTTTTGCACTTGTTCTCGCCAGTATCGAATAAACAGAAAAAAGCACACCCGCGAACCACACCCGGCCCTGAAGGAATAGCTGACGCGCTGACAAAATGTTTGCTCAATTTCATCATCGTCGTAACACGCCCGCCCACCCACATCGGTTTGGGTTCCTTTGGCCCAGAGATGCGGCTTAAAGGTGCTCGTAGGTTTAGGTGCTCGTAAGCATTTATTGTGTCTAGCGGTGCGTGAGGGAATAGACGAAACGGTTTCATCAGTAGCGCCGTGCCCGCAAAGCTGGAAGAAGATGTAAATGAGCTAGCAAACTTGGCACGAAAAGTTGGATAGAGTTCAATAGCAGTGCAGACTTTTTTCGATTAATCCCTTTATATCCCTTTATTTTATCTAAATTTATTTTTTTTTAGTATTTTCGAAAGCTAGGATGAGTTCTTGATAAAGCAATTTTTCAGATCAAAAGGAAGAATGTTATTTGTAAAATAATGAAGAAATGGAGCGTTTAATATTATGCAAAACCTTACGCATTGATGATCCTGATATTAAACATGAGCATCAGCTATTACGTTCAGCTACCAGTTTGTGTTTAATGCATGTTAAAGTTTAACATAACAGCTCCCATCTAAAGGAATACACGAATTTTTTAAGTTCTACTTTCAAGCCTAACCTCATGGAAAATGTTTCAATATGTGTGTAACAAAAATCAACCAATTTCCTATCTCTATAGCCAAAGGCACATCGAGTACATTTAGAACATATCACAGGCCATTCCTGTTGGTAACGCTTTTCCAGGACCCTAACCCGTTTTTTTTTTGCCGTACGGGGAAACACATTTCCGCATGCGGGCTGCTCATGGGTAATCATCCACACTGCACGCAGATAGGGGAATCAAGTATGGAAATGCCACTTCATGTCGATCCTGCAGGGTGTAACTAGTGTGCTCAATGCAATTTCCATCGCGGGTGTTTGACGGAACCATTCGGTGTTGGATAAGCGAACACAAGGCAGGCGACGGCCCACAGTGCAAGGAAGGGGGCTCGGATACTGATAAGCAAGGAGTGAGTTAAAAGGTACGGAACGGGAGTAAAGTACAAAAATAAAACAGTCGCCTCCGTATCCCATTGCAACGGGACCGATAACGGCGAACGGGGCGGTTGTGGTTGCAACTGCTGGTCGTCTGGTTGTTTGTTATCTTCCCGTTTGTACCCAGAGTCCACACTGTGCCCGCTTTTCCATCGTCCCAGATGGTTTGAGTTCCTGTGAAATGCACACAAACTCACGCATACATACAGCCGTCGTTACATGTTGTTATCGGTTGTAATAGAATGTGTAACCAGCATTTTGCAGACATGCGGAACATTTACGACCGAAGCGAGGAAAGGTATGGAAAAGTGAAGAAATATCCAAACAAAACACAGCAAGCGTTTGTGTTTAGGTCCGTGTTTGCAAATAATACGAGTAATGTAACTAGTTTTTACAACAACAATTTGCAATGAGCCTCAAATAAAGATTTTTCAATGTCTCAAACGTGCAGCATTCGATCATACGATTAGGGTCAGGAACATTCACTGTATTACCCCGAGCCCATTAATTTTCCATTAATTTCCGAATTGCAAACACACGAAAGGATCCTGATCACGTGATTCCTATCGATACCTTTCCTATAATCAATTAAGACCAGCCAGACTTCGGTCATCCAGGCATCAACCACCGGCATTTGTCAGCCTGACGGTCTCTTTATTCCATCCTTTTACATTCCTTCTACTGCTGTTCCATCTCTCTCTTGCCCCCGCTATGAGCCCTTAAACGAACACACGCGAAAGAGAATTTCCCGCAGCCGTCGTTAAACTGTTGGTTTTGATTAAAATTAATTAAATCGAACTCGAAAAATGAAATTGGAACGGGCTGCTCACGTCGCGGTGTGGAAAAAGGGGCTTTACCCCCCCCCTCACTCCCCCGACTATAAGATCTTTTCATCTTCCCTTCTCCGCGTCCGCTCACACATGCGCGCGTGCTAGGCCCACATTTTCGCTATGCGGAGTCGCATCAAGGCGTGCACTAGCCCGGCCGCCAGCATAAAACTGCTGACAGTTTTTATTCACTTATTTATAGCTTGCGTTGGTTTGACTGCGACTAACGACTTAGAGGGTCCTGGCGCAGAACGTAAAGCAAGCCGCGACAGGCCGCGTGTGACAAAGATTTGCCACGTTTTTCAGTAGGACGGAAATTGCAGGGGTCCTTTTGGTATGTTGATGCTAATTGCTTAAATGTTTCAGTAAAGTCCTCAAGAGCAGATCCCGCATTAGAGAGGGGTTCATATAAGAAGGAAAATAATTACGTTGTTACCACAAAGTGTACGAATTTCTACAACATTTTTAAATTCCTTTAAAAAATACAAAAAGATACGTACTTATCTAATGTCAGCATGTTTTGCCCAATAATGTTTTTCTCTATAGTTTTTTTTTGTTTTGAAGAAGAGAAAAAAAGAACTAACTCAGCAAGGCGCAAGCGCATATCTCACAAACCATGCTAAAGGAATCGTTAAAAAGGGGTGTCTATTATTATACCAATAATCTTCGCGCCATCCTTCGTCATCCGGTACGGGAGGGTAAACGGTTAGAGCGAAGAAACAGGATCGACCGAGGGTGCTCCCTACAGTCGCGCGCAGTATACAAAAGTGCCTTCATTATCTCCTACCCGAATGGAGACTCCCTTTTTCTCGGTGGCTGAGGGAGAAAATCGATGGTGCCGTTATCAAAAGGTCGCCTTGCTGCTGGTAGCCGCCGCCATCATCGTCAAGTACGTCACAATTCTCCCAGCACCAAATCGACCCGGATGGGGTCAGGCACGATGTCGATGCGCACTCCAAACTGGCAACGGCAAAGAAATCAATGTAAGAGGTTGAGACTGAACCGAAAGGACAACACCAAACACCAGGCAGCCCCTCCCGCATCGATTGATAGAATTAAAAAGGCCACATGCACACATGCACACCGGTACGCATGAAACCGTATGGGAACCGTCTGTTTTGGGAGTTTTTCTCCCTCCTGCCGAGGTCGTTGACAGCTCCTGCAGCGTGAAAACCATCGGCAAACGCTTGGCGGGTCCGTCCACGTACCACGCCGCTCCAGACTCACCCATTCCCTGCACCTTGCGACGGACGGGAGCGGAAAGTTGTAAAGATTCGATATAAAAATGACATCATAGCGCGAGAGAAGAACATTCGCTCCGCTCCCTAAAGGATGTCACCGAGACTGGAAAGCAAACATCGGCGTAACAGGCGCGTTCTTTCGGTTCTATTTTTGCCGATGCGCGTGAAAAATGCGGCATAGTACGACCGGATACGGCTTCCGCGGGTGCTTCCTTTCGGGCAGGAAAAACACTAACCGAAAATGGTACACAGGAGCCGTCGCGGTGGTGTGTTTGTGTGTTTTTGTTCTTTACCCCGTCCCCATCCACCCATCAGCTTCACCAGACCCGTTCGCGTACACTATGCGCGCAAGCATCCTCCGAGTGGGAGTTTTAAATATAGAACACCTGCACACACATTTGCCCCTCATGTCGGCAGGGACGCAGCAGGGTGGGGGGATGGGGAGATTTTTTCAACGTGAAAATGTGTACCTTTGGCTGCGGCGTGCCAGGAATAGCAAAACGGAATCGATCATGTTGGGACGGGGCCGACCGTTGGGACACAGTTGCTTTATGTGCTGCTGCTAGTTGCAGCAAGGACATTGACATGGGACGCATTCGACGCTAATATAGCACTCGAGTAGTTGATGATAATCTGATGATATACGAATGTTTGCTTCATGCTTATAAAAGAATATGTTTTTTCATTTGATAAAGCAAGACAAGCGGCTCTCAAGACAAACGCAGCTGATTACATTACAATCTTCTCTTGCAATTTGGCAGGAGCAGCAAACATTGCACAACCTTTGCAGATTATAGCACAATTGAGGTAAATGATACAAACCTCGTATCGTATGATAGAAAAAGACGAGCGTCCCTAAAAAAACGCAGCAGTTAATAGTACAATCGCCTCACACCATAACACATTAGTAGTAGCCATTCGACAACTCTAGCAGTTGATAGCTCAATTAAAGCATCTTGTGCCGCATTATCTGCAAATTTCTGCAGTATTTGCTCAAGTTACCTCGTTTCAGCTGTGAGATATGCGAAATTTAAATAGGAAACAGTTTTTGAATTTATGTTTAACGTAGTAACCTGTTCTAAACAATCATCAGCTAGCGCTCAAAAAGCATTGTAGAAGGTGGCAAGACCCATGATTTGTCACTTCATTGCTACCGGTTTACTCAACCGGCTACTGTTAGGTGCTTCAATTGTTCTATTTACTGCCACGGTTGGCTTATGCCTAATGTTGTTGTAGCATCATAAGCAGTGAATGTCCAGGTATCTGTTGCATTTGTGTTTACAGTCGCTTCTACCAAATGGAAACCCCTGTAAGGTTTACACATATTTTTATGTCCATAAATTGAAGTAAAGTATAACATCAATGTTTCAATCAGTATTTCACACATAGTTACAGTTTTTTTTTTACATGAACTATAACTTATTTTAGCTACATTTTACAATTTTTTGTTAACGTTTTTCTTAGCAACTAGCATGCACATGCTACATAGCAGTCTCTGTTAGGCACGCTGTATCGCCAACCGTAAACCTTCGCCAGCGGACGCCATTAAAACAGTTGGTTTTGGCGTGACGCCCACATGTATCCCGACGGAAATCGTTCACAATCGTCACACATGCGCATTAAAGTCATAACAGTGACACTAAAACTCCCCTTCACAAACAGCCGCCAAGGCGTCAGGATGGTCAAAAGAGAACAAGCAACAGGTAAGATTAGAACATGTTTGCCTACTTCTTGGACATCTTTTTGCAAATAGCAATCCTTTGCAGTTTGGTAAAATGGCAGGAGAAAAAGAGCGAAGATGAAACACACATATATATTCTTTATGCTCTTTACCGTGTCTCAAGAGCGCAACAGCTCAAGGACTGTGAATTAGACTGAAGTTGAAACGGTGTGGACCGAAGGAATGACCGTAACGCTTGAGCCAAAGTGGCCAAGACGGACGGTTTAACGCGCAAAGCACCATTAGCGGAAATGGATATGCGTTGGCGGGCAGGAACGAGTGAACGAAAACGAACGAAGAAATGAACAAACCCCTAAAGAGGCGCTAGGCGCAGAAGAAGATGAAGTAGGCTGTCGCTTGTTTTATTAGTTTCTTCCCCTTCCTGGCCCGATATGGTGAGTGAATCGTTTTTAAATTTTTGAAGGTGTCCCCCGTTCCCCGGATTGGCAAGACCTCTGTCGACGTGGGATTTCGGGAACGTCCGGCCAGTTGCCACGGCGCAGGTGCTGTTCGGTGTATGATGGGAGCGATAAAACGTTAGAAAAAAGCCGGGCATAAAACGCACGCACCCAGAAAAGGAAGTGCAGGACCCCGCGGAGGGTAAACATTGAAATGCCAAACGTTGTCCCGCCACGCACCGCAAAAGGATATGGGATACGCGAGCGCACGGAAATGTGCGAAGAATAACGATTTCGAGGGTGCCGCAACGCTTTTAGCGAGCCTGTTTGTGCAGAACGTTCCCAAACGCCCCAAAATCGGATCTACATCGGCATTCGGAGTCACCACTTCGCGCCGGGCGTGGGAGGATACCGAAGAAACGACGGAACATTCAACGCCCAGCAAGCGAATGACAAACAAACCAACAAAAAAAATACACTTAAAATAAACGCACCGGCAGGAAATGGCGATCGAAACAAAGGCGAAATCACCCACACGCAAGCGAAGAATTTTAAAACTGAAATGAATGAAGCAGTAAAACGTACGAACCCTCGTCCACGCACGATCAGGCGATCCTTGCAACGCCAAAAAGGCAATCCCTGTTGCTCCCTGCTGGGGTTGTTGGGGGAAGGGGGTTGGAGTTCTTCGGCTTGACGTTAATTTATTCAAATCTTCAATCCTTTTGCGGATCGTGCAGCACTACAAGGAAGGAATTATTTATTCGCTCGCCATGCCGTTTTCGGTCGTCGCAGCTCTCGGTCCTATCCCGGTCTAGCCCCGGTGTTAGTTGGTAAGCGGGGTTTGGGACCATCGTTCGATCGCAATAAATCACATGCTCACGTGCCAACAAACAAGGACCTGATAGCCATTTAGTGACGAATGTCTCATCCCGAGCAAAGTCACTAAAATATACAGACAGACAGACCTGATAGGCATTTCCGATGGAACACACCGCCCCACACCTTAAGTCCTTGAGATGGATCCAACAAAGAAGCGGGATTATAAACAAGTCACAGAATGTCCTAGAATGACCAGCTTATGGCTTACAGCACTCCCGTTGAAATGATGACGTCAGTCAGAAGCAAAAGCGTTGTCACCAAAATCAACCCCCCTCCCTTCCACAGCACCAGGACAGCGTGCGCATCGTTTCGCCAGAACTCCGCGCTACATCACACACATCAGTTTTTGTGCTTGTTTAACCTTCGCTTGACTTTGTCCCCTAACCACCATCCCCCTCATCCAGGGTGGGAATCATCCTGCAGTGCTCCCGTATCTGGAACGAACCAATACACACAAACAAGATTGCCCATCAACGGGGTAGAACGTCGCATCCCACCACGTTGCGTCATCTTCTAGCCGATCCGTACGCTTCCTTCCTTGCTCTGAGTAGCGTGTGTACTACCCGCCCCGGGGGATGCCATTCGAAGTGATCACGTGCACACACCATGGGGAACGATCGCGCCGTTGCCAACCAACACACCGGCAAAGACTCGGGCTCGCTCGCCACAAGCGAAGGAAGCAGTCGTTCCACTTGATGGATCCACTTCACTCGCCCCAACGATCCGAGGGTGTTTTTGGATACATAATATTCCCCTCTCTCTCTCTCTTTCTTACTCTTTCCCAGTCGCACACAAACACACTTGTACGCTCAAGTAATGGCACGGTATCATTTTACCAACCCCTGCGAGGCCGAGGATCGTGAGGATGCTTTGGGGAGCTGTTTTTATTCCGTCCGACTTTTTCGCATCGTTCCCCCCGGTGCGCTTTAGTGTTTTCTGTTATTTTCTTACCAATCCAATCTCTGTATGTGTTGGTACGGTTAATGCTTGGATACATGGTGGAAGGGAGGGGAGATCATGATGATGATGAGGATGAAGATTGCGCACGTTGGCCGCTTGCGCGCAGGAAGCGAAGGAATCGACACGCTGGCAAATAATGTTCCGTACAGACACACGCACACTCACAGCAGAAAAAAAGGCTTGTGAATCGAATTTTCGCATTCGTCACGGTCTGGCCGGTTCCTTTTTTTCAGATTTTCTCGTTTTGCGCATCGATGATTCTTCAATTTGTCCTTCCCGGATGGATGGAGGGACGGGGAAGCGGGAGCTTGTTAAAAAAATAACTCCATACCACATAGAGAAGCCAAGCCTGGAGCAGAGGAAGGAGAATTTTTCTTTGACTACTTCTGAAAAGCCAGCGCAAGTAGCTAGTTTATTTCTATGATTTTCTTTAAAGTAATTTTTTTTAAGCTCACGATAATTTCCTTTTTGGAACATTCTCTTCTTTGTTCAAAATTAATATTCTTGCACTTTTTATGTATTTCTTTCTTTTCGCTTTTTTCGCATCATTCCTTTCACAGTACAATCGTAACCTTTTTTGCATACATTTTCTCACATTTTATCTTCGATCCTTTAAAGGCACGGTTAGGCTTCGCCCTTCTTGCGGTTCTCCTGTTTGCCTCCAACCAACCTTACGCTTAACCGCCACCAACCAACGTTCAGTACTAATAATAATCACACTCCTTTCTGCAGCACACACATACGAACGAAAATGAAATCCTTCAAAAGCACGCCAAACGATACGCGAGTTTGACTCCGTTTCGATTCCGTTGAGTTGCGCATTGCCTTTGTTTTGCTTACTCATCGAGTTTCGAGTCGTCGTTGTCGTCGTCGTCGCCTTTTTCGACGATTCCCTCTGGTTCGTCTGCCCATTTGTGCCCGTTTGCCATTTTGGCGTTGGCCACAACACGCTTCCCCGGCGTTCTTCCCCTCCATCCTCCATCACATTGGCCATCCGGAGGAGTGGGTATTGCTTTTCAGGAGTCATATTCATCGCGTTTTGCAATGTTGTGTGCACTTTTTTTTATTGTTTTTGGTTCGTTCTTCGCTCCTCTCTCTCTCCCTCTCTCTCTTCCAGTAGGGTGGTTTTGCTGTGTTTTTATTTGCTCTGTTGGTTACTTCTTTTTTCTTCCTTTTTAGCCATCGTTGCTTCTGTGCTGTGTCGTTTTGCTCCGTTCTCACTCTCCGTTCCTTTTTTCATCCTTTCGCGTTATTTTATATATTTTTATAACCTCCTCAGCGGTTCTTCATTTTTATCTCATGTCGATGGTTTGGCCACTTCACCATGCTGAGAGGATACGTTTTTTTTTGGGGCCGACTTTTTGTTTGGCTTGCTTTTTATTGCTTCGCCGGTTCTGTTGGTTAATGTAGCTTTTAATGTAATATTTGGATTATTGTTCTTAAAAAAACAGTTCCACTCGTAATCAAACAATAGTTCGGTTCAAACAGTTTCCGTTTAAACACCACTTAAAGCAACATACCCTTCTGATATGAAAAATGCAACAATTTGCACATTTTTCAATCATCCATTTGTCACCGAAACGTTCGCCGATATCGTTCTTTCATGCCACAACAAAACATGTTGTTTGGCTGCGCGATATTTTGGATGAAAAGATTCATTTGTTCATTTCCCTACACCGGGAGTATCATTTTTCATCGTCAGCGGTGGGGAAAATAAAAGCCGTACCGTACGAGCGGCAAGAAAACAATGCTCGACGCGAAAGAAAAGGAGTCCCGCGCACCGTGCCTCCTTTGTTTGTGAATCCTTCAAAAATAACTTTTGCCTTTTTCGAGGGCAAGCGTGATGACGCCGGCACACGCTGTGCCAGCAAGCCGCGGGAAAGAAAATTGAGGAAAAGAAGTAAGAAGGAAAAACTGTGAATCCCTTCCCTCCGTTCGGCTCCGTTCGCTGCAATTTTTATGTTTTGTACTTTAATTTCGTGTTCGCTCCATCGCATCTCCCCCTTCTCCCCTTTCAACCTTACGCAGGCTTGTCCGGCTCCATTCCGTCAAGGATAGCAGCGTTTCCTCCTTTCGGCAGGCGTTTCGCCATTACCGCAGCCATTCGTGCACATTCTTGCCGTTCGCTCGTCCCAAGGACTTCAAGGGGTTCGATGGGAAGAAGAAGGGAAGGAGGTGGTTCGTCGTGCAGGCAGGTTTACTCCTTTCGCCCGCCGGTGGAGCTGTCGAGGCTTTTGTCCTTTTGGAAAGCGGAACGGATCCCTGTTGGAAAGCAAAACTGGTATTTTGGGGGGCCCGTTTTTGTTCACTCCGCGCAGAGACGCTGTTCAGTGTCGGTGGGATCACTTTGCTGTTGGTCCTTTTGTTGGCCTTTTATGCTGTGGAACGGTCTCAGAAGGGACCCGATGGTGGTAAAAATAAAACCAAGATGTTTAATCATCTTTGTAGCTTGGTGTGGTCGGGCTATCTGAGAGTGGCGGGAGATCTTCAGATCCGAATGGGACTGTTGGTAGCATAATTTCGAATCGAAACATTTCGCGAAACAATACATTGAGGAGGACTTTGAGTAAATAGATTATTTGTAAAAAAATAATGTATAGGAAATTTAACAAATAACCCAATTTTTTTGCATTTTATGAACATTTTGAAGTCTCTATATTCCTTAGATAGTCCAGCTACTGTATCGATGAACCGCCTAAACTACTAGTTTCAATTTATATACTGCTTCACATCCTTTATCCACAGCTATGCAAATACACGCTTTGTATCGAGCAACAGGGCAATCAACGCTGCTGAGTTCACGGTTTCATCTCGCATGCTTTCTTGTGTGGTATTTTAAATTTAAAACTTCCCTCTCTGTTTGCCCCTTCAAACAGTTGATTTAAACAGGACATGCACGGCTGCCGCATGCGCAGAGGAGCTCAAGTTTGTGCAGGAAAAAATCTCTCCCGTGTCTGTTGGGTACGTAAAATGGTTCGGGTAGGATTCATGTTCCGCAAACCATCGCAGCGTCGGCTAGATTGCTTATCAGGAATGTGCGCAAGCGCAGACTACTACACCCGACCCATCCGAACAAGACGAGCCAAAGCCGGAACATGCGGTAGAGAGAGAGAGAGAGAGAGAGAGAGAGAGAGGGAGATTGTGAATCGTTCAAACAGATGCTTCTGCCGAGATCAACGCGGGGCACTGCAAATAAGCCGCGGCAGCACTTTCCTTTTCCGGACGGACGAAAGACACAGCACGGGAGACAGTGCCGGTACGAACGCTTCTGCGCCATGAAACGGCAGGAAGCTTCTATCGTAGAGTTGCGGCACATAGCGAGAGGAAAAGAGGGCAACGGTGAAGATGACGACGGGACACGATTAAATTAAACACAGCGCGTCCCAACGCGACTTGCCCGCGATAAGCGCGGCGTCGTTGTTCTTCTGCCCGTGACGTTACTGTATGAGGACCGCTGCAGGAGATTTGCCGTACGTGAGGGATGCTGCTGCTGGTAATGGTACCAACCTACGCCACACTACCACCACAGGACAACGGCATGCGGCATGGTAGCGTATGTCGTTCAACAGAGTGTGTTTTTTTTTATTTCTGCTCCTGTCCTGTCTCCTAGGGCGATTCTTCACCATGCTCACAAACCGCGACACTGTTACCGAGTGTCGGAGAGAATGTGTTACGGTGTCCTTGAAGGACTTTTTACATTGAAGTAAGTAGAAAGATTTTGATCGGCCAATACTACCGATATCGTTCAATGCCTTCCCGAGAACCTTATTGAATAATTGGACTTTTAGAACTTTCGACAACTGGCCAGTCTCACCTGATGATAATGAGCGATCCAAAGAATTGATCCTGACCGTCTTGACCTGATGGTGTGTTTACCATTTTATCATCAAATTGCCATTTTTCTTATTTTTTATCTCGGTAGAACACTGTACCCAACATATAGAGAAAATAATTTTGCCTAAAAATAAACACAATCCCTATCTCAGACGCACCTCTGACGAATCGCATGTTCCCAGAAGGATTTGTGTGGTCAATTTAAGAATTTAAGAAGAATAAAAAAAAAACCCATCTCGTTTATCGCACCTTCCCTAATCCGCAACCAACAAGCAAAAGGATGAGTCACTTGCTATGTCCTCCCATTCCCATGTTCATTCAAACAGCACGCGCGTCATTCTTCATGACGTTTCGCTACCGCTACCGGTATGATTGTGTGCAAGCGATGATTAATAATACACACTCAAATTAGCATTGGCACAAAAGTCTACGAAACGCATTCCCGAAAACTTCTAAACCGCCTCGATATGTTTGTCCCCGCAATCACCTAAACAAATTGGCATTTGCAAGCCTTTAAAATCACATTAGTCATATGCAACGGGTCTGTTAGACGTTAGAAAGTATATTGGCAATGCTTTGAATTGACCTGGTGACACGAATGCAGCCAAGGTTCCGTTTCATAGGTCAGTCACTTTTACATCAACATCTCATCACGGACATGGCAAAAAGGATGTTAACGACTGTAGAAGAACAGGTAATGAACCCAATTAGGCGAAACAAATAGGCCTCGAGTGTCCTTAATGAGGACGACGGTGGTTTGCGGAACATTTAACGAAGCGGAATCAGAAACTCGTTCATGGTTGAGTAATATTATAGGACTTGTTTTTCAACAGATTAGAGAACTTTCATAGCGCTTCTAATGAAACAAACTGACGAGGAAATTACTGCATTGAGTAATGATATACGGAACGATCGACATCAGCCCCAACGTCAAAATGAAATAATAAGCTGTTATTAGAATAAGGTACTAATAGTCTATAATGTTTATCCATTTGTCTCCAATTTGTGTTTCGGAGCAAACATTCAGACCAACGCACAGGCAGAGCCTTCCATCGCGCCAAACTCTGAGACACAATCGAACCCATTCATGTCCGTTTCCCGAGCTACTCCAACATGGTGGTGGAACAGGCCACGAAGGAAAAACATCCTTCCACCCTTTCCCTCCCCATCCCATCCCAACCCATCCTCGCTATGGCACAACGAAACATGGCACATTCCATAGCGGCCCATCTCCCGGCGTTTACAATACCACACTTTCCCCCGCCCCACAACTCCACCCCCGGGCCAGTACACATCTGGAAATCGTTCCGACCATGGCAAATGTTCGTTTTCCTTGTGTACGCGGAAAAGAGGTACGCAGCAGAAAAGTAGCAGCAGCGTCGTCGCCGTCGTCGTCGCCCGTCTTCGCCGGGCCAATCTCCATTTCCTGGGCTTCCTGTGTCTGGGTGGAACGAGCAGCGACCGATGCTGTGTGGCAAGCGGCGAAAGCGAGCTAGCGATAAATAGAAAATCAATCCGCGGCTCCTCATCCCACTTACCGAGCCCTGCGCCCACTCGTACGCTTACTCCAATATACCGAGTGCTTCACTGCCCCTGCGAGTGCTTCACTCCCATCGCTCCCTTCGTCCATTCGCACACACATAAAAAAGGCGATCATCCATCCAGGGAGCTGGAAAAATGGTTGAAAAATGTGAGAACCACCACCCCATTGCTGCTGCCACTGTTTTCTTGTCGGGAAGCGCGCAGAAGGGGAAAAGCTGGGAAAGCGCGGTAGAGCCGGCGATCGAGGATTTCTAATTCCCCTTGGTTTTGCTGCGCACGGGAAGATCAGTTTTGTTTCGTGGCTGTCTGTGTGAATCTTTTCTCGGCGTATGTATCTCCTATTCCAATTTTCCTATTCCGTGCGCCCTTCCCGGACGACTTCAAGGGCCTGGGCAACGGGGATTGGGCGAGCGAGCGAGAGGGCATGAAAGCCAAAAGACGTGCAAGTGAGAGAGAAAGAGAGCCAACAGCAAAAAACATACACACACACACACAGTTGGGGAGCCAAACTGTTCCCGAGCGTGTAAGAGCGCATCGGTTAACAGCCAACAGCCCTTCCAGTGATCGCAAGTAGGTGTATCTGGCGCAAAACGGTCATGTAAGGGATTTTCCTTTCATTCTCATTCGATAAAAAATTAATGTTGTTTTGGCCTTAGTCAAAGCTTCAACATATTGTTCCTTAACTAATGCTCACAAACATCTATTTCAATGTATAATATATAGGAAATTAAAAATCACCATCAAAAGTCGTGATAAATGTATACCTATGGAAAAATCAGCACGACAGTAGCACGAAGGTTACAGTCTTATCTAGCGAAACTATGTCGTGTTGCAATTTCCCTGCTTCAACAAGTTATTACTGTGTTTCACGAAAGAATATTGAGCGATGTTATAGTCTAGTTACTAAAAAGTTTGGATTGTTAATTAATTTCATTATACAAATTTCTTTTCCAAGTTTTTGAGTTTATATTTCACGTTCTTCCATTGTAACAGCCAAAAAGGTCAATCTTATTAAAATTTAACTGTGAAGAGCTTATTTTCTAGACGTTCAAAAAAAGATCTTTTTTAGCCAAAGAGGGTACTCATAAATTAATGCATTTAACATATATTGTGCATTGGAATGGCAATTGCCAAAATTGCAGGTAGCCGTTTTGCCCCAGATACCGCTATAATACTCCTTCGCATGGTTTACAATTTTTTCCTAGCTCTGCTTCGTGTCTATTAGCTCGATCGGTGCAGTGGAGACGATGAAGCGGTCTCTCCAAACTCGGTCTCTCTCTCTCTCTCATCTCTCTCTTTCTCTCTGTCTATCTAACTATTTCTCGCTCGTTCGCTCGTCACACCCTTGCCACGTCCATCCCTTTGACTGCGGTACAGTGCCGGTGGGGTCGACTACTCCACAGCTCCACCGTGCACTCTGCATTCTCTATGGAAAATGAAACGCACACACACACCAACACAGAGAGAGAGAGACGCGCGAGGTTGATCCGCGCGAAGAAGATGCCTTCGCTGGGGTGAAGCACATTTATCCGTCTCCTAGAATTCACCCCGCCATTGCTCCAAGCGCAACACAATCAAAACTCCGCTCCGTCCTGTTCTCGCACTGCCCCCCCTCTTTCTCTCACACACAAGCGACCGATCATCCCCAACGGGTAGGGGCACGAAACAGAAAAAAAACATCCCCAATCTCTACACACACTCACACACAGCGCATCAATTCGCTCGATCTATTCCAACACCATCAAAGGATGTGCTCTTTGACGAGGAAGCGCGTTGTTTACCGTTTCTTTTTCTTTTCTTTTTTCTTTTCTGCTGCCGCCGTCTTTGCTTGCTGCCGTTGCTGGCCGTGGTTGGTTCGACCTCTCCTTTTGCTCCCTTTATGCGTCGTTAGACACAAACAATAAGCGCTGCTGTGTGTCCACGTCCCCGGATGATGTTGGGGTGACCGACGGTGGGGTTGGGGCAACCCCCAGCCCACTCTCTGTGTGTATCTCTTTGTGTGTGTGTGTGTGTGCGCCTTTTGCGCTTACGTGGGCAAAACAATTTATTCTCGTCCCATTGCTGCGCTACTGCCGCCCGGCCAGAGATATCCCCGTTTTCACGGGAATTAGGACATGAGTGGGGAGGGGGAAGGTACGCGGGGTAGGTTTCCACCGCTCTTGGTTTGTGCCAGGAAAGGGCAACCGCTGATGAGCGTCTATGTGGTGGTCCATGGTCCATGGTGGTGGAGCTATATGCGCACGATCGTGCCTTGCCTGGTGGGATGAAGAACGCGTACTACGTGTGCCCTTTGCGAGAGGGCTTCGCTATGCGCGCAACTATCACTGTATGTGTGTGAATGAAGAGGGGGGGGGGCGTGGGAGGTGGTTGTGTACGTGGGAAATGACGAAGGTGCAGTAGTAGCACACCGTAGTGTGCGGCGGCAGGAAGTGTTTCCCACACACAAAAGTGCTAGTCCGCTAGTTCAACGGAAGGAAGGGCAAGGAATGAGGGTGAACTGGGTGGCACCTCTACTAGCTCCTCACCCCCTCCCTCTGTTTACTGTTGATCCTAGTGCAGGTCAACAATGCAGCAAGTTGTTTTGTTACACCAAGACGCTGCTCAGAAAATGGCTCCTATCTTGCCGAACAGTGCAACAGTTGGATGCGGAGTAGCACAAAAAAATGCAAATTAACTAAGCAGGATGTGAACGACACGGAAAAGAACGGAAAATCGCCACGAAAGGGACAGAAATGCAAACATAAAAAAAAGGAAAAAATAGTATGCTCAATTGGGGTTGTAATTCCAAACTGAAGGAAACTCATAGCCCATAGCAGACATCTTTAATGCCGGACACCTTAATTTTTATCTACATACCTTCTTACTTTGTGTCAACCTAGGGCGCATCTTGCATAATTTATCGTAAAACTTTTTTCAAACTATGATTGAGCTATACGTTTGCTATTATTTTATGGAAAATTAAATAGATATCTACTATATGTTTAACATACTCTAAATCGGGATCAACTAAACATATGGTAATGTACATACTATAGAACCCGGATGCATATTCTGCCCAATGAAGATGAGAAGCAGTCTAAAGGGATGTTGGCCGATTTTTTAAACAAGCGGATTGAAGTGCAGCTGAGAGACTTCATATTTAAGTGAATATTCATTGTTTCATAAATATTTTTGAAAAAGATAAAGGTCCCCCACAGCGTACTACAATTGGCAAACTACCCCACAAAAAGTGTTTGTCCAGCGTAAACGCATTCCGCAGGGTACGATCGGAGCGCGAGTCGCTCGGACTGCTTTAGAGTTACGTGGCAAACGCACACACTTCCTACGGGGTGCGTAGTTGCCACGCGTGACGACGTCATTCTCCAGTAGGAACGAAGGGTGGTACTACGTCCGACTGGACCACAATTAGTGTATATCCCGGACCCCAAGGGGCAGAGGAAGCGACACGATCAGGCACCAGATGAGTTCGCTCGAGACGTGTGGGTGAAGCAGGATAAGGTTCTGCGAAACAAAAACATACTCTGGGCATCCTCCGTGACGTGGAAAAGGCCAACTCTTTCCATCCCGTTGGCTGTGCAAAGAAGGGAGGGAGGGGATGGGGAGAGATCGGGAAAATTAGGTGGGCCTCTGGAAAGCGATAAAAGCCATGGCGTGTATCGCACGATTCGCCACACAGCGGAACCATACGGTCACACGGGGGCCGTTGGTTGCAAATGGTGGAAGGGACCAACCCTGGGGAAGGGTGGTGGTTCATGAGAAGCGGGTCGCAGGCTAGCTAGCGAGCGCGAGAGAGCTAGCGAGCGCACGAAACATTGCGAGAGTGTGAGCTAATCCAAATGCGCCGATTCATTTGCCACGCAAGGGTCGTGCGCAAGGGGGTGCGTTTTGCTGTGTTTGTGCGCCGAGAAGGGTGAGGTTGGCAGCCCTACGCGGATAGGAAACACAATCAGCGGCACACACAAGTGTGCCGCCTGTATCCCAGCCCCACAAACACAGCTGCAAACGCGCAATCGTCACAATGGGAAGCGAGAAACTGTCCTCGGATGCGATTGTGTGTCGAAAGCGGCAGCAGCAGCAGCGGCGGCCTCGTGGAATATCCCCCGAGTGTGTGAAGCTCCCCACCGCTGGGTATGCACGTGTGTGTATCTGTGTGTGTGTGTGTCTGTTTCAAATGGGGCGATGGGGTGTGGATGAATCTATCGAGTCACAAGGAGGTTTTTCTAGAAGTTCTGCGGACGCGTTTTCAACCAACCAGTAATCCCGGTCCGTACGGATCCTTATGTAAAAGCAACAATTAAAATGCAAATAGAAGCAGTTTCCATACGAATGCTCCCTCCCAGCCCTAGAGCCCCTCCACCACTCCCCCCCTCCTCCCTTATCAGCTGTACCGTTTTCGCCACGTTGGTCGGCCGAAGTCCTCTTTTCACGTCGTCAAATCTCAGAAAACCAGCCACACTCCTGTTGCGAGCGCTCCCCGCATTTCCCCTAACCCATCCTTTTCTTCACATCACCCCCCACACGGTGCTGACAAACCAGCGAGAGAAAAAAATCCACCCTTCCCAGCACCCTGACACCCCTGCGTGCGTAACTGTGATTCCCATGCGCGCACAGGGACTATTCGTGTCGCGACAAGTCACAACTGTGTATTGTGTGCGGAAGCTTCAAGGAATTCTCCTCCCCGACCACTCCCTAGCTGGAGGGAAAGAGTGAGGCGATCCAGAGAGAATGAGTGGGAGAGCACTCCATATAGAAACGAGCGTTGAAGCAAGCGAGAGAGAGAAAGAAAAAGAAAGAGCACGAGTACTCAAGCAAGGAAAACGACGGAAACCGAACTCGACCGAAAGAGCCGATGTAGTGGCATGCAACGGCTAGCTGTATCTCCCTCGCGCACTCGTACAGCCCTGCTTGTGTATCGCAATGTGCGTGGTCGGCTCAAGCCGTCCGCGCGTCCAACAAAAAGGAGCGCTGCCGGCCCTGTGCATGTGTGCGGTGTGGGCGCAGGCACGAGTGTGCATGTGTGTGCAGAGTCGATGGGCGGCGCGGCCACGGCTGTGTGCGCTGGTGTGTGCCCGTATACGTACACGAGAGAGCGAAAGGAAGCATATTGCGGTGCTGAGGGGCGGGCGTGCGCGCGCGCCGCGCCTGTGGGAGAGAACGTCGCAGCGGCCTAAAATTAACACACACCGCTACTCATTCGAACTTGCGTCGCGGACTCGGCAACACGTTCGCTGCGGCCGCTCTCTCTCGTTAGTGGTGTGGAGGCTCAAGAAGCGAGGAGCAACGAAGAAAAGAAAAACAGACAGGCAGGGAAAGAAAATCAAACAGAGTAGCAGCAGTAGCAGCAGCACCAGGACATACCATCGTCGTCATCATCGTCATACGCGGTCTGACAAGCAAAGATAACCGTTCGTCTACGCCGTGTGTCTCATCGTGATCACTCGCCAGTGGTGTGCGGTTGGGATACAATCACTGCAGGAGGACTGTCGGACTGTCCCATCGATATCATCACGCGCGTTCCCCAAGCTCGGTACGGGGCCGGTTTGACAATAGTGTGCGGTGGGGAATAGTGTGTGCCCGATAAGAAACCTCCAACACCCTTAACCGGTGTTGTAGACGCAGACCAAAGCGAACGGCACGTTTTGTGTGATTTAAAAAAGAAAAGATCGCGCACACAGTCGGCGGACGTACATTGCCGGAACCGAGAATAAAAAGTGATCCTCCTCCCATCCGTCCCATCCCTTCCGCTGGGGGTTGGGTGCGGTCTGGCACGGTTGGTACGAATCGTGCGTGCGTGCGTGCGTGCGTGCGTGTGTGCGCTATCAAATGTTGGTTTGCATTTGTGCGTGATTTTCCGTTCTTGTGTGGGGGCGGCGACTCGTGACGACGTGTACGGGAGTGTGTGCGTGCGTCTGTGCGTTTTGCTGGATTGCTTAGACAGTCCAAGATAGTGCCGCGATCCAACTTCAAACCCCCCTTCTTACCCACTGTTCCGGTTCCACCATGATGGATATGACATAAAGTGACGTATTTTTGTCGGAAACCCCTGCTCTCGTGTCTCTGTGTGTTAAGTAAGTGTGTGTGTGTTTTTTTTGTTCCATGTGTCAGATTTGTTCTTCCACGCGCACACTTTGATTGATGCACAGTTAGCACAGTCATAGTCATCATTGATCGGCTGCGATGAGAGGAGGTGCCGCCACCGCCACGATGGAAACCGTCCTCTCCTAATCCTGGCCCCCTTTTGCTAGTGAGAAAGAGAGAGAGAGAGAGAGAGTGTGTGTATGTGTAGAGTGTCCGTGTAGAGCGGTTTCAGTGTGAAAAAGCCCTTCGTTGTGTTGTGGCACGATTTATTACAATACTGGCGGTTGGTGTGGCGTGAGCTTTTTCGCTGCTGTGACAACAAAATATCTCTGTGTGCTGCCGTGCGTGCCACGGAAAGTTCAACATTCTTTCAACCGCAGCACCCAAAAAGTAGTGGTTCTAGACGCGAAGAGTCGTGTCGTCTCTGTGTGTAAACGTCTGTACTACAAACGGCTCTCGGTGTGAAAGTCAGTCCCAGATAGAGAGGGTCTTGTTTTTTTTCCCAGACACGTCGCGACAAAACAAAAAGTGTGTCGCGACAGCCTATCGCAAAAAAAAGAAGGCAGCAAGCAAACGAGTAAGAAGAGGAAGAAGTGTGCAAATTTTGGCGCGCTGATTACCCGCCAGCGATACGCTGATCGAGGTGAAACGAAGATTCAATCGTGTGACGGAACGTGAACAGCAGAGAGTGTATCGTATCTTCACACTGTGTCCCAGTGTCGTGTGTGTACGTGTGTGTGTGTGTTGAGCAAAGTGTGGAAAAGGCACAGTTAATAGGAGCTGTGGCACGCCGGGTGCGAAAACGTCTCCAAACTCAAGCGCGATTCACATCGGCGTGGGACCTAAGAACGGAGTAGTGCTGAAGGAAAAATTGGTGCTTCTACGTGCGACCAGGCGGAGACATTCAAGGAATTGGTGGAAAGAAAATCTGCGAGCGTCCTCTGTCGTCGACTTTCGGAAATGTGAGTACGTGGCAGTAATTTCACTGCCAAGGGGTTTTCTTCCCTCAAGGATGAGGATTCTTCCCTTTTTTTGTGAAATCCTAGTAGCTGCGTCAGGGAGAGAGAGGAGTAGGGCAGTTGTACGATATTTTTAGTCTTGCATTCTCGTGTCTCACGACTTTGTGGTTGTCACATTGGGGTAATCGTCGAAACCGTTCAAGACAGCCCCTGAACCTCTTGTGTGATGATGATGATGATGATCCCTTTCGATTTTGTATATTTTAACTTAAATAGTCAATGGTGTAAATATTTTCGCGTGTTCGGATTTCCACGTCGCCACCCTCTCTTCGTACACTTCCGTTTCTCATTATGCTTCTACCACCACTTCGCCGGTGTTACACTGGTGAACTGCCTGTGAGAAGAAAGGGGAGGAAAGGGAGGGGTTTTGGGAAACATTTTCCCTTCCACTCGTTCAAATGGTCCTGCTCTGTGTGTGTGCGCTTCAAGGTTTCCTTCCTAACTTTCTTTTTCTTCAGTTTCCACACATCCCTCTAGACATACCTTTTTCCGCTCTTCATTCCATCGCTGGTATAGGGGTTGGTAACCCCTTTTTTCATGGAAAATAGCGGCTCAAATGCACGGAAAACCCCAAATATTGTGCAGCTCTCCCTGATGGCTGTAAATCGGTTTCTACGCGTGACGTCTTTTTGTGTACTATTTTTTTGCATTTGAATAACATAAATGGGTTTTCCGGGTTTTTGTGTAGTAAAGTAAGTGTACAAATCAGAAGCGAAACGCTTGCGTTGTGCACTGTTTCCTCATTCCAATAGAAAGTAAAACAAACAAAAAGGTTACACGCTTTCCCTGTCTCGAGAACATTCCATTGATTTAAGTTTATATTATTTATCCTTAAAAACGTGTCATGATACGTTAACTACCAACATATTCAACCTGGGTCCCCTTTTCCAAGTGTTTCCTGTTTCAAGGATATTAATTTTCCTACAGTTCGCTACACCCACTCCCTCCCCCCCCTCCCCACCCCACACTCCCTCTCCTCACACACATTGCCGGCTGAGTCGATAAAAGACACATGAATCCAAATAGGATTTCGACGACCGATGACAGTGATGGTGTGGCATGGAGAATAGAAGCCATACCGTGGCGAGTCCAGGACGGTTGTTTGGACACAGGTATCGCGCCAGCAGGATGAGCAAAAACATTACCGCTCCTCGTGGCCAAAGGATGCGTGACGTAAAGCTGAAGAAACCTGTACCGTACCGTGTGCTGTGTGGGAAGGAGGATTTCAAAGTGTGGAAGTGGATTGGCAGAGACGAAGAAAAGGATAACTATCGTATGACAGACGTACGTGCGTGAAATAAGGAGCCTACGGAAAGCGGATGTGTCCGGAAGCCCCTCAAGGACACTCGGTCTGTTACACCTTGACCAGAAACGGCGCTGACAGGGTACTTTGGCTTCTGCAAAGCAAACGTGAGCCCACCCAACTGTCGTCGTGTTTCGTCCTATCACTACGGAAAGGATATATCCAATTAGGGCTTTTAGAGTGTGTGCCACAGGACAAAAACCGTGTCCAGTGGAATATGCAAACACGTGAGTGACCGGTAACAATGTCCATCGTGGTGGGAGGAAGAGAAGAAAGAAAGAAGGTGATGGGAAAAAAGATAACCTGGGTGTGTATCCTCAATTGTATGCTGTTCCTTTATTAGTTTTTCTTATTTGCTTGGTTGAAACCCAACGAAGAAAAACGCTTAGAAATAATAATCCCTTCCATCGTCGTATCGAGACCTAACAAAATTTTATAGTACATTGAAATATTATTCCCCGGCAAGGATGCCATTATTTGGATATTGCATGTTGAAGAATGAGTCAGAGATCTCGTAAACAATCGTCAAACTGCAATAATCAATCGTGTGATGAGAACCTTAAGTCCACTCGCCACTTAAGTCCACTTAAGTGTGATGAGAACCTATGCGGCCACATTCTGATCCCTGATGGCGCTGATGTTTCTCCTTCCTCCCTCTCTTGTAATAACCCCAAGGACATGTTGCGGTTTTGGTTTGTTTATGGTCGCTGTGTTCACTCTCCCAAGACGGCGAATGAACAAAAGCAAAGCCAGTCTCGCAGTGTGTCCTGCTTCTAAAAATAAACCCTTGTGCCTGTGGAATCGCTGGGTGTGTGTGTGTGTGTGTGTGTGTGTGGGGGGGGGGGGGAGGTAGGATTCAGAGATTGATTCCCACCGCTGTTGTCGTCAAGTAAGAAAAGCATAAGAAGGAACATTGAGAGATTAATTTCTCTGCCTTCATGTGCGGCAATCCTTTGTCGTAGTATAGGACTGTGGCGACATTCACAAGGGAATCGCTGATCACACCCAGCAATAAGGGAGATGCGATTCAGCAAACGCTATTCAACTTTCGCTTTGGGGACGGAACGCAAGTAGAAGAAGCTTTCGGGTGGAAAATTCCGGCTACGACGGTAGGGAAAATGGCCGAACAAAGCGGCAGATTGAAACGTGGTTAGCTAGCAGCAGTAAAAGGGATAGGAACGAGATAGAGAGAGAGAGAGAGAGAGATAAATAGAGGTCGTAGCAACGATCCTTGAATGGTGAGAAGTGCGCACGCACTTCACATTCATAACCCTCCACCCCACCTCCCCCCTTTACACCTTTACATCCATTTTACAAAGCAAAGAAAGAGAAAGACAGTGATTGTAACCGCTGCAACGGCCCACGATAGAGCGAAATGAGACGAAAAACGCGTGTTCGTCGTGCTTGAAAATCTCTCCCCATCGGGGAGGAAGAGAGCATACCGAACGCTGTACACACAGAGGGCTTCGGTTGGGATGGAAAGGGGGAGGATGATGGTGAAGAGAAACTGTGAGAGTCTAGGCTCCAGATAAATGGATGCAAACGTTAGAAAACGCAACCGCAGCGGCGGCGGCAGCGGCAGCGGCTTAACCATCCCGCGCGAGTGTTTCTGGCTGAAGTGGTGTTCCTTTCCAGTCAACGAGCAAGTGTATGTGTGTGTGTGTGTGTTAGGTGGTGGACTTCAGGAGAGGGGAAGAGGGTTGTCCAGGAGAAGATGGTGCAATTTGACGGGGTGTTGGGGTAGTTTAAGTAGGCAGCAGTGCCTACTCCCCTATACTGGTGCTGCTGCAGTCAAGCGCTCACTACCACCATCGCCACCACCACCAACAAAACCCCGGTGGAAGATGGTGAATATAGGCACAGGGACGTACTAATTGTACGTGACTACTTCTGCCATTTGGTTTCCGAGGTTCTCCTCGCATGAAATGAGGTTGAAATGTTTGAACTGAAGTAGAATATACATTCTAAATGTATTTTGCTGTTAATATAATTCTTACAGCATGATCAACACGTTTAGAAATGAATGCAATCACTCACACATTGCATTGTACTTATCGTAAAAAAAACGTCCACCATTTTGTATCTGTCCGGTATGTACATTTTCGAAAGGATTCAAAAATCGGTTGTGGTGGGGAGTTTGCTCTGCTCCTGGTGCGTTATGATTTGCCAAGCCTAGACCTGGACCTGAACCTGGACCCTCTTCTGTTTTGTTCCATTTTCCCCGTATTTTGCCTTGTGTTTAAAAGGGCGCCTTTAAAAGGGTGGCGAGTGGCTGCGAACAATAGGCAAACGTGCACAGCGAGATGAAAGCTTGTGCGTGTGTGTGCGCGCATTCTCCTCCTTTTTCAACGAATGCGAGTAGATGAGGTGGTGACGTGGGCTTGAAATAAGGGGAGAAAACTGAATCTAACACAAAAAAAGAAAAGGAAGAGGGGAGTGTACTCTCCGAGATCATTTCGTTGCGTTTTCCCTCTCTTTCTCCCTCTCTTTCTCTCTCTTTTTCGAATACGCTCTCCAAGCTTCCTTTGGCTAGGAGGAAAAATCATGCAAGCGGAAAATACAAAATGGCGAACGGAGTACGAATTGTGTTATGGGGCATCCAAACAGTTGCGAAGCGGCTGCTGCAGCCGAGGAAAAAAAATCGTTCGAATGTGTCTAAAGTTAATCGCTGTTGATACTTGCCACTTTAAAGAACGTTTTTCAAACTTACAAACATACACATTTCGTATGCTTTTTTAAACGCCACTTTTACGTTTGTAAGAACACAGTCTCTTAAGGATTCTTTTTTGTGTTTGGCAAGTTACACGATACCTATCCCAGCTCCGCTCCACTACTATCACATTTCCAACTATTGTAGGCCGTGTTTCAACGTCTTTTTTTACACAACCGGTACCTCTGTCATGCCACATCCGTTTCGTGGATGGATATTGCTCCGGCAGCAGTATGCACTACTCTCTCGCTGAGGTCGTAAAAAAGGGCCCCCACCAACATTAATGATAGACCATCCTCCTCCTCATGCGGGGCGACTATGTGTTGGGGGAAGCAGTGTTTTAAGTTCTTGTTAAAATTACTTAGCCACGTTCACTTCCTATCCCTATCCTACTCGTTTTATTCTGGTTAGAGTTAAATCCACTATATAATATTAATACGAACCATTGCTTAATCGAAGGGAAGTTTCTCATACAGCAAGACAAAATGGGCGTTGGTACAGGTTGTTGATATTATGGGCACAAATCCTGATTCTGCTAAAGCTGCTGCTGCTGCTACTATTGCCTTGAAATCTCGTTTTCCTTTCCTACGCAAACGAAAGACGCAAACGGGGGAAGGTCCGGGCGGCAGAAAGGTGGCACAGAATGAATCAATAAATCGATCGATTAGAGCCGTTTGACAAGGTTTGTTTTTGTGTGTGTGTATCTGAGCGTGGGTTCGAGTCCGACCTTCCAAGAAAATGTGGCGCTTTTTATCGGCAAGTTTGTGTTTTTTGCGTAGGAAAAGTTTACCAAACTAAAAATAATCGCCTTGCGCTCTCTCTGTGCGCTTTATAAACAAGCTTACACAGAGGATAAATGGGCTGAAAGGGTGAGTAATGTGTTCAAACCCTTTTACACCAATAGCGTAGTTCGCCTCTGAGGGTAATTCTGGAAGCATATAGAACATTCCAACAAATCTACAACTGTAACAAGAGAAAGCAAACTGTTTTTGTTGAATAGTGCATGTTTGGAAAGCGTTGAGCTCAGAACAAATGATCTAGTATAGCTGCAATAGAATCCTCTTTGCTATCGCAACATATCCCTTACCCCGCCCACAAGCCTTCTGCACTCCCCAATACGTGTGTGTGTGTGTGTAGGAAGATAATAGCATGCAGTTGTTGTTGTTGTTGATGTTGGTTGTGCGCCGCAACGCTTATTTAAGTGTGGGTGGAGTGAGGTTCGTCTCTAGCGTCAAAAAACACAGTGGGTATAGGGGGTGTTTGTTGGGGGTGGCAGCATCATCTAGCAACGACTTCCAACCCATACGCGGCCCTCAACGTGTAGCAACACAAACACAACGGTAACGCGAACTAAAACTGTTTCGCTTGCGGGGGCGTTGGAGCAGGCAGGGTCCGCTTCAGTTTTCATCGCTCGTTTGTTTGCTTGCTTGCCTGCCCGTTGCTCCAGTCCAGCAGAAACACTGAAACGTCATCGTGTATGATAAACGCCGTGGTGTGGTGTACTAGAGGGGGATGAATTCCGCGAATGTATTAGTACATCCAAAGCATCGATGGAACGATCGCGGCCCGCTTAGAAGCGAGTGTGCAGTGGTATGAGTTGAATGAATTCGTTTGTTTCAGAAGGCAAAAGCACTTTGGTGCGTGCAGGGAAGGGAATATCATAGTTCCACCCATGGCAAATGATGCTGCGGCTTTAAAGGGGTGTGAGTCATAATTGGACGTAGTTTTTCTTAGCTTCTTTGCTGTGGACATCCTTTTTACAGTGAATTTTGTAACGCGCTTCGTCGTCGTGAAGAACACGTTGTCACCGACAGAAACGTACGCTACTGCTACTTGCAATGAAATAAATATGCATAACCCATGCGGGGGGG
>KB671787.1:244867-467280 GCA_000349105.1 Anopheles epiroticus | reverse complement strand
GGGGGGGGGGGGGGGAATTCCTGTTTGTGTCGTGGCGAGTCGCAGCTCAGGAAGCGTTCTTTGGTGGGTTTTGTGGACTTCGGACGGGAAGGAATAGAAACCGGTGGCGTTGGGAATTTCAAATGTTTCAGGTTTTTCTCTGCTGAGTACAGGCAGGATACAGCCAGTTAAGGAGAAATCAAAACGAGGGGTTGTAGAATTTGCTTTATAGGCTTTTGAAGTGTTTGTTGCCTTAGCCAAAACCAATCGAAAGAGAAACATATGACTTATCCAGTCCGGGAATGTCCATGTCTCGATCAGGTTCATCGGCGACACTAACCGTCGCATAAATTACGATACAACTAACATGAACAAAACTATATGCTTCTAACCATTCCGAGGTGTTACAAATTCGTCACACCGCCATCAACTTAGCATAATGTTATGCAAATTATTAATTTAGTGTTTTTGTCATTGGATCCTATTCGAATTTTGTTTTTGTTGGAAAATTATGTGAGGAAATCTTATTTGCATACATATTTTTGTAAAGAGTAAAATGAGAGCATTGATCTTCTCCAGCGAGGGCACTTCTCTCTGTTGTTGTATCGGTCCTGTTCCAGGTCGTTTCTGACCGGTTGACTGGGAATGGGTTACCTAGACCCCCCCTTCTCTCCCTCTTCTTATACACTCTCCAATGTAGCATGATTTTGCGGTGTAGTTTTTGTTCGCTATTATCCGTATCTCGATGTGTTACGGCATCTCAACATTCGGACTTGTATTCACGAGTTCGAAAGTAGTGAGCAGAAGAAGCGGAACAGAAAGAGAGAGATGAAATAGAGGGGCGCTTAGCGCAAGAGCGGGAGCGGCGAGCGGCGGCAAAGGGCGGAGATGTGACGATGCGGTAATAAATATGCAATCGGTTTGACAGGTTGACAGGTTTGTGAAGGTCATGATCATGGGCGGTGTCGTCACTACACGTTACACAGTGGTGGTGGACAAATGGTGTGGTGTGGTACACGCGGGTAAAGCAGAAGGGTCGTTTCTTTCCGTTGTGTGTTCCCTTCTCATCTTTTGCGAAAGTTTGGCTACTTTCTTTCCTCCTTGCTTCACCGGGGAGTTTGGGCAAAAAGCATAATAACAGGAACAATTTCGGACTTACTCATTTCAGGAATTGCTCCGGTAAGTTGAAATTCACTTCCTTTTTAAGATCTTACTACCTTACAAAACTTTATTGTCAACTCCCATCAATTTTTGTCCCCACACATGTTACCGAAAGGCATGTTCCTTCAGCTAAATATATATTTTTGTCAGAGTGGTAAAAACTTCGCTATCTTCCTCTTAATACACGACACAGACACACAAGCTTGGTGTCCAGCAGTTGTTAAATGTCTGTGAAGGACAACTAGCCGCTTGATCAACCAACCCTTCCGCAAGCTACATCGTCTTAAGTCGTGGTAGAGTTCTATAATCGCAAGGAAGGGGATGATGTAATTTTATGGGAATTACGATCGTAAGAAATACCCAACTATAAATCTTATTGAAGCATGTTCAATGACGTACTAGAATAGCTCCCAGCTAAGGTGCTGCCCAACTATTTCAAGTTAAAACATGTCATATCTTCAGACTAATCAATTGTCACCCCCCGTACACCGTGTTAAAGTTAGAAGAAATCAGTCACAAAAGCTGTTCGGTTGTAGTGTTACTCCGGTTTTATTATCGTGTCTTTAAACAGCCACGGATGAATTGTAAAAGCGCTTTTGCATTTGAAGGGCAATTCGTGGTACCAGCGGTGTAGTCGTGAAGAGGAGAAGAGGCATCTAAGGAAAAGGTTCCGTCGCAGTAACTGCCGTGGTAGTAGTGTATCTCTGTGCTTTGGGAATGGGTGCGTGTTTTGTCACGTTGTTGTAATCTTCGTTAGAGTTTCTTCCTTTGCGCCTAGGGTCGAATGTGGTTAAAAAAGGTGCGTCTGCTTTTTATCTCGCTACGTTGACGTCATCTAGTGTCAGCTCAAGCGTGGAAAAATAAGCAAGGCTTCTAAAGAACAAGGGTATTTTTTGTGCCCATAGTAACAGAAGTTTATACGAAACAATGAACAAAAATATTCTGGGTTGGGAACTTCTTAGTATAAAATAAGTCTAATAGGAAAATTTTGCGTAGAACCCCTTGTTGGAAAGTAAAACTATTTGTGTGTATGCTAAGCAGAAAGTTTGCCTCTTAAAACGGTGTCTGAGCAAAGTAATAATATTTTTAATGATTTACCTTTCATTTTTCTACCCACAGCCACCAAACATTTAAGCGAACTGGAAAGACTGAATCACCCTAAGTTCAAGCTGGTACATACCACAGCAAAGCGATAATAACTTTTATCTTGCCTTCGAAACGCGCCGAAACGAGGAAAGATAACGAAGGACGAGGACGAGCAAGGCATCCACAACAAGCGGGGGTAGCGATAAGAAAACGGCTGATTTACGGCTCTGTTCCCGAGGGACTGTTGCTGCAATACATAGAGGATACAGGATTCCTCCCGATCAGTATAGTGCGAGTACAGCCTAGCAGTGAACTGCACGAGAAAAACCCCACAGTAAAGATGACATCCCAAAGATTCTGTCTCCGGTGGAATAACCACCAAACAAACTTGCTCGCAGTGTTCGACCAGCTTTTGCACGATGAAACATTCATCGATGTTACGCTGGCCGTTGAGGGTCAGCACCTTAAGGCACACAAGGTAAGATTATCGTGATTGGCTTTTCTGCATTAAGACGACTGGCCCCATGCGTCTTATGTAGCAAGTACAGCAACCAAGCAGATGGCTAACATTGTTTGTGTGTGTTTCTTTTTTCTCTCACTAGATGGTGCTATCTGCGTGCAGTCCTTACTTCCAGCAACTTTTCGTTAGCCATCCCGAGAAACACCCGATCGTAATTTTGCGCGATGTACCTTACAAAGACATGAAGTGTCTGCTAGATTTTATGTATCGCGGTGAAGTGTCTGTCGATCAGGATCGCCTAGCTGCGTTTCTCCGCGTCGCGGAAAGCCTCCGGATAAAGGGACTGACGGAGGTAAACGACGACAAACCGAATGCGCCAACCGGGCCTACCTCGGCAACAACGACCGCCTCGGCTGGTGCTGCTGGTGCGACACAAACAGCGGGTAGTGCAACGGCCACCAACACAGTTCCAAATGCGACAGTACAAAAGAACAGCGGCGGAGATGCGGACGTGACGCAGATCGATGATGACGATGAAGACCGTTGCTCTCCCGTTCCCAACAGTATTGCGGCTGCGTCCAATGCAGCCAGCTCGGGGCAAGCCGTCACCGCCGGTCATCTGAAACCACTGCCTCCACTGCTCTCCTCCACTGGAATCGTCACACGCAGCCACAGCAACAGTTTGCTGCAGCAGCATCACCAAAGCGGAAGCAGCAACGCAGGCGGTAGTGCAATGGTGCAAACGAATCCCATGCTCGGAACGGCCCTCTCGCAACAAAAGCGCAAGCGGGGCCGTCCGCGAAAGCTATCGGGCAGCGATGCGGGCGAGGGTGAAACTGAAGGAAATTTCATCGCAGGTGGTGGTGCGGCCGGTGAAGAGTACGACAGCAGCTCGATGGATATAATGGACGTGAAAATTGCCAGCAGTGGCGCATCGAACTCGGGCGACGACGACCAGCAGCTAAGAATTGTGAGCAGCCGCACGGACGATGATGAAACGCTGATGCACGAAAAATCGGAACAAATGGACGACGATGATGATGAGGTAATGGATGATGAGGCGGATGAGCTGGTTGACGATGTCGATCTAGAAGCGGGCGACGAACCTCGCGGCACCTCACCATCGCTGGACGAATCGATGGAAGATACCACCGGCAACATGGACGGCGCGTCAAACAATGTGCAAACAAACCGATCGGGTAGACAGCTTCAGAAGCAAGGAAGTGGCACCACGTCAACTAAACCATCGAGAGCATCCAAGCGCAGCAGAACAGCGGCCAGTAGTAGTAGTATGCGGAATAACGAGAACAGCATGTCCGGTAAGTATTCTGTTGTACGCTGGCTAGCCATTTACGTGACAAAATATACGCACATTACACAAACATTTTGAGCATTACAAACACTGCACATTAGTAAAATAGCGGCACAAATACGCTTATGACTTAGATCTTATCTATCTCACCCGGGTACTGGACACGCTTTGACGGGGACTGGACTACTTTAAAGATCAGAATAGATAGTAAATTCACATACGTGCACTACGAACAATACAATGTATTTTAATATTTTTAGTTGTATTTATCTACTCTATTCATCATTCTTTGCCTTTATCTCAAAACAATTACTAGTTGCAAAGTAAAAAGTTTCAAAATAAGTGTCGTATTCAGTATGTCTAACAATAAGAAGACCTTCATGTGTTAAAATTTCAAACTAGGGGCACATTATGTATGATCCAAAGTGAACATAATCCAACATACCTAAAAAAATGGCCATATTGCTATATGGTCTGTGGTTTAACGGTAATAGGCGACAATGTCACAAATGTTTAGTTTGATTAATTTGGCATATTCTTTCATAAGCTTTTTCTTCATTCTCTTTGTAAACTTCACTAACTTTATACATATAAATATTTTCATACAGTCAAGGTGCTTGCTGTCCCATTGGGATTTTGTTTTGGTGATTAGTTTTAAACAAACAAGCATAATCATAAATTGTGCGAACTTTTACTGCTTATAAACACTGCTGCTTGTTACACAACATTTCGCTATCGGTTCGGAAAAGCTAAAAGGGATATTTGTAGTCTCACTCACTGAATGTAGAGATCGCACACATAACATCACGATCATTCACTACATCTGTCGTGCTTTGAAGAGAAATCCACAGCTCACAAAGCCATCAAACGAAAATGATGCAATGTGAGTGTGTATGTTGGAGAGTGCGTGAAACAAGAGTTTACTAACAATGGGATTACAGTGCGAAACTACATATTATTCTGCTTCTGAGCACTGCTTATAGCTTTATTCGTATTGGTGTTTTTTCGCTCAACTTCAACCTGTCAATAACATAAAATGTGTGTGCACGGTGTTCGGGAAAAAATACATCCCACAATGGACCCATTTGCCACAATGCTTCGGGTTAGTGCTAGTGTTAGATGGTCGCGTTCATTAAAGGATAAACCTTATCACATCACATCACATATGTTAGGTGAAACGCAATTCAATACATTTGTCGGCAATGCAGACAAGCACATTAACGAATAAGGTGAGTTTCCGCCTTCCCAAGCCGCAGGAAGCTTAAATGCATCTAATGATTTAATGAAGAGAAGGAAGCTCATATTAATGTAGCACGGTTTACTTGTAAGCCATTGCCGAGTTTGCATTTTAGTCAAATATGATCAATTTTGAAAACGTGTAGCACAAGTACACACACACATCCCAAAGGCTCGTATACTTGGCTAAATTGTCCACTATTTTATCACTGCTTTAGTAAAGAACAGTTGGGCCCACCACCAACGGAAAAGTAAACTTTTCAATGTTAGCATTACTGTGTCGTGATAAGATCAGATCGTCGTCTAAAGAATGTATAAGAAATAGCCTTAACGACATAAAAATCCCTCATAGCTTTCCGATTGTGACATGTTTTGCTTTGTGGAATTGTAAAGTAATATTAGTGTACTACAAGAATTTAGATAGAAACCATCAAAAATAGTATAGAAACTATACACATTTGTCATTATTGGGTAATTTACCATTTACCAAAAATATTTAAAATACTTCTTTTCTAATCCATATAATCTTGTGAATACGCACGCTTTCATTATTCATCGTTTAGCAATAAATGATTTAATATCTGTGCTATTCTACAGTTTGCTTATTACCTTTTCCATTCTTCTTACTATAGGCATTTATAAATTATTGCTTTCTCATTAATTATTACAGAAGATCGGTTAATATACTAATTATTAAACTTTTCACATTAAAATGTTAACAAGCACAATATAAATTTATGAAAGCAATTTTCATTAAGTTAAATCATTACCATCACACAGGAGCTGGTGCGGCTTGGGAAATAGGATATTTTTTTGTAAAATACAATACCATTTTTATATTTTAATAATCTTTGCACATGTAACTATTACTTTTTAAATACCATAACCATTAATGTAACTAATGCTTGCTTTTCTGCTTATTTTGTTAGAGGTGGACGGTAGACATGGGAAACTATTACATACTACTTACAATTACTACTTTCTCTAACACTCAACTTTCTACAAGAATCACCGTGTATCGCTCTAGCTAACCTTTGATCTTATCAATCATTTCCAATTTTGTTTTTTGTAGATTCAAAAGATTCTTATGCCGAGGATGATAAACTCAACAAAATGGACGGAACAGGCGGCGACGATGAGGACGACATTGAGGACAATCAGTATGACGGGTGCGAGCTGAACACGAGCCTAATGGAACCACAAATGTTACTGGACGAGTTTGACGAACCGGTCGAGTTTAAGTTCGATCCTCGCACCGACAGTGGAACAGTCGATTCGACCTCCAATAACTACCTTCCACCACTGCAACCGAAACCAGGTCTAAAGATAGCTAGCACTAGCGGTGGTACTCGCATGCCGCAAATTTCGGTCGTACCGACCACGGCTCTCCAAATACCGAAGCTGGCCCCGCTTACGACAACCGGCGGTGGTAATTTCCTTGGTGGAACGAACAACAAAACCTCGGTGAAACTGCACAAACGCACCCGCCTGATGACACCAAAGAAACCGAACGGCATGACCACCACGCAAACGATACTGAACAATCTGAACAACAACCTAAATGAAAGCTTGATCTCAACCTCGAACACCGCTGGCGGCGGCGCCATGTGCATCACGGGCATCGGTTCCGAAATGTACGACATGTTTTCGGGCAGCGTGCTGCGATCTTCGAGCCCGCGTTCGAACTCGAACTCGCCGTCGGTAAAGGGCGGCAGCGGAAATGATGGTGGCTCACGCACGCACAAGTACGCCGTGATTGACGATACCGAGGGTAGCGTGCGCGATTTCTGTACCAAAGAGGGTGACCACGTGTATCGGTGCAAGGTGTGCGCCCGGGTGTACACGCACATTAGCAACTTCTGCCGGCACTATGTGACCTCCCACAAGCGCAACGTAAAGGTGTACCCATGCCCGTACTGTCTGAAAGAGTTCACGCGCAAAGACAACATGACAGCGCACGTGAAGATCATCCACAAGCAGGAGTACGCTCAGCACCAAACGACGGGCGTGGGCCCGGGCGGCACATCGCCTGCAAGCGGTGGTGGCAGTAACTCGCGCGGCGAAGAATCGTTCAGTGTTTCCATTTCGGGCGGCGGGCGGAACGAATCGACCAACGGTGGAAGTTCGCTGACGACGGCCTCGATCATAAATGCCGTCGGGCTGCAGCCGAAGCTCGGCACGAACAGCGGCGGTACGGGCGGGATACGGATCGTGTATCCCTTTCCCGGGGGTGGCCAGGCCTCGCCGGCGGCGGCAGCCACAACAGGATCAGCCGGCAGTGGTACGGTCGGGACGATTACCATCAAGAAAGAGTTTCAAGAGAAGTCATCGTCCTCATCAGGTGCCAATTCTCCGACCGGTTCGGTTTCGTCCAGCTCCAGCGGTCTCGCAGCGCAACCGGCCACCGCAACCGTCAGCCAGTAAACGCAACCGGAAGCGTTAATTCAGCAAGCTGCCGTTCCTGGTTTTCCCGAACAAAACAAAAAGAAAAAACGACCAACCACAGATAGAGGCTAGTAACTGATAGGGAACATATCAAGCAAACTGCTGCAGGATGTAGGCTTCTGTCGTCGTACGCGGAACACACGCTATTCTTCCCTTCTTTTGCGATTGATGCAAAGAAGAACAGCACCAACCCGGTATGCTCTTGTTAGCATACATGAGCCTGAAAAATCATTCCTTCAAAAGGGTATTTTGTAGTTTTTAAATAACGCAACTCTCCACCCTAACCCAAGACAACCAGCAGCAACAATGGTTGGGTGTGTGAGCTCCGTTATGACAAGCAGGTCTTTGTGTACTGTTTTTTGTATTGTATTTGTGTAAACTTATTTGTGAAACCGTTTACGATGTAACTTTGGCCGGGCATGATGTGATGAAAAGTGTTGTGTGGTTTGGTGTACGGGCAACTAATATTTGACCACCCTCATTCTTCTCCCTACTCTATATTTAATCCACCAAAAGTTTGGCACACAAAGCAGCGGTCTTTGCCACACTGGACACACCACCACCTCCACCATTACATTGCTGGTCTCTCCGTTAGTTAGTATTGTTTATGTATGCGCGTGTTTAGTGTTGTAACGTATTTAATTGTTGGTATAAATGTGTTGTTTACTGAAAAATAATTGAAACCGCGTTGTTTGGTTGCAATCGGTGCGCTTGGAGATTAGAGGTGAACTCGAGTCTCCTTCCATCGAACCTACCGCGGTACAAAACAACAAAAAGCTTCACAAATGTCTTCCCCCAAAATCAACTACTGCAATCGAAACGAAATGTTGTGCCTCTGTTGGTGTATATCAGTCCATCGAAACACCAATCATGCATAATTTTTGTTTGTATTTCCATTGCATACAGATAGGACCTAAATGATTGCCTGCTTACCTCTCGGTATGAGAGGTTCGAGGAAAAAAAACTTTCCTTTCTAACGTGTACTGCACGTTTCCACTTCTGAGTTAAAAACTTTCTTTTTGACAAAACGGAAGAAAGGTAGTGTAGGAAAAGCAAAGACAAAATGCCTTCCGTTGCTGTACATTATTATTTAAACGCAGGATTGTTATTTGTTTTGTGTATCTTTCTTTTAAACACAGAATCAGTCCAAAGAATGATTCGATTTGTTTCCTTTTTTTGTTAATTATTTTTAGCAATGCTTTATTTTTTTTTTCTAAATTAGTACACATTGATGGATGGGTGTAGTGCGAGAGGCAAAGGCACAGGATCGTAGCGGTATGCTTTACGGCACCACGGAGTGTTTGAAATACTCCTTAATAAGCCGTAATTATTGCCGTCGAATGGTTTTAAAAGCAATAACCGATTATATGGTTTTTGTTAAATGTGTTACCTTAATAATTATTATTTTAAAAAACCTTAACTTGTCTTTGTTACGTTGGTCTCTCTTTCTGTTTGGGTTGTATTATTATTTTCTGTTATTTAAACTTTATGTTCGGTTTAGATAGAAAGTACACCACCAACGTATCGATACAGAGGCATGTATCAAGGGCATTAATATACAAGAATGTATTTAAGAAAATGGTATGGCACAATAAACCAATACTTCTCATTACTACAGCCCTTTTCCCTCCACGAGCTTGAGGGAGACATATGAGGCTGTGCCTTTTATGTCGTTTTTTTTTTTTGATTGTACAGTCTCGTCCTAAGGGCGCTCTAAATACATCTAAACTATCAAAATAACTAAATCTAAATCAAAACGTAGTAACCGATAGCGATTTGGCTATCGACAGCTATATAGGTTTAATAGAGGTATAAAACGAAAAAGGCTGAGATAGTAATTGTAGTGCATAATCGTAAGAACATTCACTAGCGTGTACATGGTAGAAACAGAGTTGGAACAAATGTGTGCGTGTCCCGTTGCTTGACATATTCTAATCTTTCTGTATTTTGCCGTCACCAGTCACACGCTGATACACAACACACATGCACAGATCACACACGTTTGAATTGCAAGCCAATATGCCCCTTAACATAACATCTGTAATTAGGGCGATCGTAAGAAGATGCGAAAAGCGATTTAATATTAGCAGCACATAGATGAAAAGAGAGACTAATTTGATCGTTTTGTAATCATAATGTATAGTTGGATAGCAGGATTTTTTAGGGTTTTTTAGTAGCGGGAGGGAAAGGTCGACATGATGATGTAGCATTGTAATTAGCGTGAGTAGTATTTATGCAAAAAGATAATCATATTCTTAATTACCTGTATCGTCAGCACCTTTATTTTAATACATTATCTTTCGGAAATCGAACTCGAGTCTGACCAAGGGAAAAATTCGATTCGATGCACGATTGCACTTCTGCCACCAGGCATATTATGTATCTCATGAGAATGATTGAAGCTAAGAGAAGCGGTCGAATGGGAAATTCGTTAAAAGGGACGTGTGTGCATTTTACGATAGCGGTTAATGTAGTTGTTTCCTTTTTACCAGGCATTTTGAAAACACACGCGAACCGGTCCTGGTGGTGATTGAAGTGTATTAGGGAAATTAAAGGAATGGGTCAATCTTTCAAACCACGATCGGTCGGTCAAAAAACGAATTCAACTCTATAGAAACACATTGCAATAAATGTTCTAGTTTTATGAATTACTTACGCTCGCACCATTGTTTCAAAGGTACTGCAAGATAGTCGCAAACTAATCTCTATTTTAGTTACATTGTTTACGGTAATGTTCACGAACGAACGCACTCTTAACAGTAGTTAGAGCAAACAATGAACTGCAATAAACACTTGTTTAATCCTATATCTTTTTGATCGTGCACAGATCCGCTTTGGAGAAACAAATTGGAATTGGAATCCCAATAGTTAGTGCAATTTTAACGTATTAAGTTCATTGATTTTTATTCCGCCAGTTCGGCACACATTAAAAAAAAAACACAAGCATTGGAACGAAGGCTTTCCGATATTTCAGCACTTCTTTGCCGAGATACTGTGTACATAGATGTATGGTTTATTAAAAAATCGATCGTGCGATTATGAACATTGTGTGCTGTACACGGAAGGGATAGCTAGTAGAAGAAAGAATTTGCACAATCGTGGAAGCAAAACCATCTCTACCAACTTTTGACCTTACGAAAATGGCAATAAGCATTTACACTAAACATTTAGTTTACTTTTCTCGTATGATTACGATATGGAGGTCCACAATAAGGCTATTTAGTGCACACCATAATAAAACGAAATGTTAAAAAAGTATATCCGCATATCGGACATATAAAAGCAACAAAAGAATTGATCATTAATTTTAGCTAAACTAATAGTTAGAGGATAAGGAAAGAATCACCAAATAAGATAAATAAAGAACACGAACGCACACAAACACTTATAAAAATACGTTTTAATTTGTTTTCTTTTTTGTTTTGTTTCCCACTATCCTTTTTAATCAACTGACGATTTATTCGGTCACTACAACATGAGAAAATCAGGAAAATTGTTCATCGTTGGAGTAAAAAGCAAATTTTCAAACGTATTATTTCAACTGATAGGATAGCAAATGGCACATTTGAGGACTATCGGATTAACATCCAGTTTTGCTGCGAATATCATTTTTCTAAAGGCACAACCATTACTCAAAAACTCCTCAATTCCCATTTTGTTTTGTAGATCAGTATTATAACCTATTCTGATTAAATTTCGTTATCACTATCTTTGTCAGGTATAAAATATATCTACTATGAAGGGAAGGAACTGTCAATATTCCCTATCAATCTGGAGAAGAAAGATCGCACAACCGGTGAAGCAAATTCGATCAATGGAGCAGACGCAGCAGCTCAGGAAAGTGATGAAGAAATTGAATTCATTCTTCCCAAAGATTACTGTGCCAAACTTTCGGCACAAAGACCAGAGGAATCCGATTCCCGAAGCAGTGAATTGGCACCGTTGTTAAGTGAGCTAAAGCAAAACGGTCAGTTACAGGAGCTCGCCATAATCGAACGGCGTCGATCGTTGGACGTTCTCGTGGTAAATTCGATACCAACTGGGATTGAATCGCCCAAACCCGAAGAAACGGACAACGAACCGAATGATCTTCGAGTCCGTCCAAATGGTGTTGATTCATCGCGACCGTGCAGCAATAAAGTTGTAACGTTCGAGCTGGAAAACCGAACCGATCACATCAACATGCTGAGCAAAGGGCCATTATCTGCCAAACCCGCGAGATCCGCAATCGCGATCCAGAAAAGGCGAACACGCAGAACTATAACGCCGAACGATCCGGCCAAGCCACTCACTGAGATGTCCGTTCGTGGACTTAATTTGTTTCAGTATGCCACACTTACTGGCGGTATGTATCAGTGTGTGGAGTGCACCAAGGATGGGTTAGAGAAAACGTTCAAGAACAAATACAGCTTCCAGCGGCACGCGTTCCTGTTTCACGAGGGCAAACAGCGCAAAGTGTTTCCGTGTCCAGTTTGCGTCAAGCAATTTTCACGGCCTGATAAAATGAAAAGCCATTTGCGCTTGATACACGAAACGTTCCACGGAAAAGCTGAATGTGCATCGCCAAGTGCTGCTGCGGGTATGCGCTTGCAATTGTCCGTGCCTCAAGATCTACGGGTAGATCGGCAGTGTCACTACCAGCGGCTGTTGGAGCATAAGCACCTACAGCAGCAACAGCAGCATCACCAACAGCAGCAGCAGCATCGCCAACAACAACAACTTCAACTGCTGCAAGAGCAGCATCAAGAGCAACAGCAACAACAGCAGCAACTGATTTCAAACACTTCGCAACAACTACAGGATGAGCAAAGGCGCCGTCAGCAGGAACACGATGTGGCGAAAATTAGAAGCCTTGTGCATGCCATCAATCTACGCCAACTGCAGCAAATGCAGCCAAATCCACCGAATCCTGTCGTGCAAAAAGCGACAGAAATTGCGGTCCCGCCAGCTGGTTATCGTTTTGAACGATATGATACCAACTTGATTTAATGTAAGGTGTGATGATGTCAATGACACACAACAAGCCATAAAAAGAACAAAATTGCTTAAAATGTGTGAAAACATTTAGCAAACAGGGAGAAAGATATAGAGCCAAACAAGGAGAAACATTTCAAACATACACTAATCATCACTCCTCTTTATTGAACTGTGCCGATACATAAAGCCAACGAAAACATTTGGCATAATTACATATTTCACACTGTAATCACATCCAGGATGTATACATACTCGCATTGAGATTTCTCCTTTTGCCATGCAACGATGCACAGTTTATTAAACGTACCATCATTCAAAGATATGAAACCATTTTGTAGAAATATAAGCAACACATACATAAAGAAGCAACACTATTTTACTACGTTGTTAGATTTAGAAAACGTAACATAACACAGACATCTCAATATTTAGAGACTGAGTAGAGTGGCTAATGCGCAGAGCGTTGTTAGAAAAGCGGAAATCACGTCCGCATACATCGAACATTGAACTATCGGATCTCTTTTAAAGCTTATTTTTTGTTAATTTTTCTTTAAGTATTTACTCACAATAATTACAAATATGGGTCATTTTGTTTGGGCTCATCTATAGATGATTTGTTACTATATTTCGCTATTCATAATCGACTGCAACATGTATTGCTGCCATTATTGAAGATTTTCAAGTTCAAGAAGTTATTTTTTGCATTACAGTTTGATTTTGTGATATGAGTTATTTTTGCAATTAAGAGTAGAACCCAGTACAACTAAACTGACTAGAGGTTGAGTAGGTTGTATCATCTATTGATGATGGGGCTTAAACGATCATGGAGATATGTCGTTAGGTGAAGAAAAATGAATTTAGTAATGATACGAAAACACGATGCAAGCACAGGAACATCGATACTTTTTAGGAAAGAGAAGTTTTGACAGGTATAATAAAGACATTGGTACATATTAAATATTCATTATTTTTTGCAATTGAACGCCAGTTGACAAACGCACCAGTAATCAATATGATATTATTTTGTTTATTTATATCTTATACAAATCATCAGCTAGTTTGGCAAAGTTTGATAGTGATTAAAAAGCGCAAATGAAGCAATCAAAGATTTGCGTAGAAGACAGAAACCAAATTCAGTGTTTTGTTTGAACACCAATTACCCCGATTCCTTGAACTAATGCAACAGAATTGAATTAAAATGTGAAAAACATGAAATAAACATGCAAAAGGAAAAAAATGTAACCACAAACTTTTTTCTGTCGAGTTTTCTCGTCCGAATTGGTTGAATAGTCTTTCTTGTTGAACCGCAAGTACAGTAATAAGTTTTTTTTCAATTTCTACCAAATGCAACATGCATCCCTGTGAAGAGAGAACCACACAAAAATTGGGTTTGGTATATTGGTGTTGCAATAAAAATTACTGTCCTTCAAGAAACAAGAGAAACCACTCCTTTTGGGTGGTAAACGTGATGAGCCAATAATTTTTTTTTCTAGAACAACAGAAAACATGCATGCATGCACCGTCACTCTTAGAAAGGACTCGTTTGATAGCCTGAAGTGTTGGAAACAAACCGTTTCTAAATATAAGCGACAGTTGTGGGCTCCAAAATGACGGGAAATTCCCAACATTTAGCAAAAGTTTTGTTTGCCCGTGAAAACCGATGTCTGCAGTAACAGCAGCAACAGCATCACTACCACTCAAGAGCGAAAGGCTATCATTGTTTGGGACAGGCAAGGAAACAACATTGCTCCTGTTTCTGGTACTTGCAGTCTCGAAGACACGGCAAGTACATGTTTGTGGCCAGTGGGAAAGGATGGAAGCTTGCTTGTAAATTATCAATCGATCAGGATTTGATCGAAAGCTGTTTCTTGACTGGGTAAGCGAAAACGGCGGCAACACCGTCACCAGGACAAGCGTAGGTAGCCTTATGATGCGACAGGTACGCAAATCGGCAAGCGTTCAGTACCTTGACTTTGCAAGACCCGAGATCAGGTGGTACTTTGTCCTGTAAGATGTTGTTTTTTTTTTTAGTTTTTATTGCACCCTTGTACGATGTGGTAATTATTTTATTAGCCTTTAAAAGTTAGGAGGAGACTTTTCACTGCTCGCATTTTGGTGGCATTTTAGTGTACATCATGCAGAAGATATCCTTATGTTCAATGGTGCACCATATTCTATTTACTATTTCATAAATCAATCGCATTTTCTGGTAATGCGAAAAGGACAAAGCATAAAAAAGTAAAAATGATGTAAAATATGTCATCTTATGTAGTATTTATTTTATATAATTGTAAATGATCTCAAAGCAAATTACTTGGCATACACAGGCAAACCAGTAGCTAGCCGGTCATTCTCCAGTGTTAGAAAGCATTTCACCTCAATACCCGTCGCGACGGACGAAGTTGGGGTTATATCGCATCTATAATAGCTCCAGTAATAACTCACGTATGCATTTGAGACATGGACCCTATCCAAATCTGATGAAACCCACTTGCTCGCTATCGTTGGCTCCATACGTGAGGACAGACAATGGAGGAGCCGATACAATGACGAGCTGTTGTAGAGCGGATTAAGCTTGCGCAGTTTCGGTGGGCTGACCATGTTTAACGTATGGAATCGGATGATCCTGCCCGTAAGGTCGCCTTAAACCGTTCATGTGGACAGAGGAGGTGTGGTAGGCCCAAGCTGAGATGGGAAGATGGCTTAGAGATGTCCTAGGCTTTGATAACGGATTGGCCAAGTCCTGCAGCGGTTTCGGAATTTGTTGCATGAGGGGAAGACCGCAAAGTGGCGCTTTTTAATTTATCTGGCAGTCAATTATCGAATAACCAGCTAAAATATTTAGAAAAAATGCAATTCTGATTATTTTACTCTGAATAAAATGCAATTTTGATTGCAAAATGTTTGAAATAAAATTCTGTGGCACCATTTCCTTATCTGTATAGACAGCAAATTCAGATACTGCAAGATGACTTCGATTACACTTTTCAGACGTGTTAAACCGATAAAAATGTGATTATACATGTCTGCCACGGGTCTAGCCGATGGACCCCGACGGTTCCCTAATGCTCTGTACCCGTGGTGATCGATGAAGCAGGAACAATTCAAACAAACATCGCTCGCTCTACCTATCAATCTCCCAAGTGCAGCATCCTTACGCGGTGGGTGTGAACCGAAGGATCAAAATAAAACAGTAAAAAGGTAGTCTAGACCGTACGAACCGTGCGTCCTTGAGTCTCCTGGCGCACACTAATGCGTTTTACGTCTTTATCGCTCCGATGTGTGCCGTATCTCCCCGACAGAATCTTTGAATGGATCCCATCACAGAGATTCCAGCACGTAGGAACGGCAGAGAGGTATGCCGAAACGGCCGTCCTATATTGGTTCATGTTAGATCCTGCACACGGTGCACGGTGGTGTTGATTAATTATGCCACTCTGCCCAACGGGTACAGGGAACGCCCGGTGAAAGGTAGACGGATGAAGTCAAAACAAAAGAAAAATACGCACCTCGTGTTCTGCTGCTATTTGTTTTGCTCAGGTTTGGACTTGTTTTGTTGCGGTCTCACTTGCACTGTCAGATTTCGGACAAACATACCTGTTGGATATCGTTTAAAACTCCTTGGCTTTCATTCCTGCAGCATCAGTCTTCGTACAGCAGCCGTGAAGTGCACCACTTTCCACTTCGAAACCCAAACTTCCCAACGTGGTCGAGCTCCAACCTGCAAAAACCTAACAAAGTTAAGAAAGAATTACTCTCGAAGCACCCAACATTACCGGGAAAACCACACACTTCAAAAAGCAACATGGCTGAGCTGTCCAATTTTCAACGTTCCTCACCGCTTCGAACGCCCATCCGTGGTGGCAAACTGAAGAAGCAACCGAAACTGATGCACCACACGACCGACGTTCCACCACTGGCGAGGCACCTACTACGATCACTTAACAACGATCGGCGAAACTCGCTGTCGATGGCAACGCGGCTCAGCATCTCGGCAAAAACGGTACGACGAGATTCCTGTCTACTAGATCAATCCTGCATGAATCAGTTCGATGACAGTTTCGCGCCAAACAGGGACGCAGCGCAACTGCTAACTCCACGCAAATCACCTCACCTGTTGCGCCGTGGATCGTTGACACGATTAGGCAAGAACACGTGTCGCCAACTCGGCAGCAGCAGCAAAGCAACGGGATTGTCGGGCATCATCACTGGCGGTATTGCATCTTCACGCAAAAAGTTTGTTGGCGTGCGCAAGCGGATGATGAAGCTTATCCCGCGCCGACCCTCTTCGGGGTACAGTAAATTGGGAGCGGCGTGAGATTTGGCCCGGTCGACACACGTCGAACACTAGAGTTATGAAGGCTTGTAAAAGTGGAGATACCCTGGAAGCTAAGTTAAACAATGTCTTGTTGATGGAAGATTAATTTATTTTAAAACTATGATGGATTCAGTGTTACAAATAAGATTACAAAAAGGCGGAAGACAGTTGGCACTGATAGTAAATGTTGCAAATTATTACAAGTTAAGCGTTAAAAGAAACACAATACGGCCTGGCCGTCACTAACAGAATAAAAAGCGTTAAAAGAAGACTGAATTTACAAAGAGTAAGGATCAGGATAGAAATAACCCAGCTATTACAATTACAATAGCTTGATTTTCTAATTAAGTTTAAATAAAAACTGTATTACCAAAACCTGTAAACCATGCTGGTTTTCTTGTTGATGTGAGTAATATTAATGCCACCTTCATGTAAATTTCAATAAAAAATATGTTTCTATATTTTGCCCAACCATAGGAAGTATTTGGATTTCTCATGTTTCTCCTAAGTAATGGTATGCGTAAAAAAAATAGGAAGGTTCCCATAGAATGAAGGATGAATAATTGAATTTGTAGATTTTTCCTGTTTATTTTTTGCATGCAAGATAGCCTCTTACATTTCATTGTAAAGACAAAGTTTCTTTACAATGATTTAATGAAGTTTCTTCACATTGATCTAACAAAGTTTATGAGATAATGAAATGCTTTCTTTAACAAAATCTCAATAATAATCTCACAACGGATGTTTCCAATCAATTTGAACTTCTCGAAGCTTGCAATACCCACCACCAGGTGATGTGTGAAGCGCTTCGCCTCTTCGAGGTTCATTCTGTCCACTTTGCGAAGGTTCATTTGGGTGACAGTTCTCTGTGTAAACAAACAAACCACATTCCCGGTAACGATTGGCAAGCGACAGAACCGGCGTGAAAATCGGACAGTGATGCAATATTAACGTACTTTACAAACCTCACCGACACGTTGTAAACACACAGAAAGAAGCTTATTTATCTTCCTGAAGCACAGTACAACGTGCATTCGCAATGGAAGTGGAAGAAGGCACAATCGCTACAGCAACGTTGGGTACGAAAAACATCTACTGGTCATCATTGATTGTAAGACACTTCCTTTCGTCCAATGTTAGGAGAAATCTGTTTATTTCAAGCTTTAACTGATCATTCTCCATTCTCTGTCTCTAAGGCGGGTGGTGTGGCCGGGCTGGTAGTGGATGTAGTGCTTTTCCCGATCGATACGATCAAAACGCGTCTCCAGAGCGAGCGTGGTTTTATCGCTTCCGGTGGATTCCGCGGTGTGTACAAAGGCCTTGGCCCAACGGCGGCTGGCAGTGCGCCAACGTCGGCCCTGTTTTTCTGCACGTACGAAAGCATGAAAACGCATCTCCGACCATACGCCACACATGACCAACTGCCGTACGTGCACATGGCATCTGCAGCGATCGCCGAGGTTGTGGCCTGCCTCATTCGGGTTCCAATCGAAATCGCCAAACAGCGTCGACAGGCACTGCTGCATAAAGGGAATGCTTCCTCACTGGACATACTGTACGGCGCGCTCCGGAAGGAAGGCATCCGGAAGGGTTTGTACCGTGGGTTCGGTACGACCGTGATGCGCGATGTGCCCTTTTCACTGATACAGTTTCCCCTGTGGGAGTACTTCAAGCTGCACTGGACGGATGTGACCGGCACGACACTAACACCTCTCTCTGTAGCGATCTGTGGAGCGATATCCGGCGGAATTGCAGCTGGACTGACAACACCGCTGGATGTGGCCAAAACACGCATCATGCTGGCGGAACAGCACGAAAGCAACCGGATGGGCGGGATGGGTCGAATTCTGCGCAACATCTATCGGGAGCGGGGAATACGAGGCGTGTTTGCCGGGTTTGTGCCGCGTGTCACGTGGATCACGCTTGGTGGTGCCATATTTTTCGGTATGTATGACCTAACGTTACGGTTTTTAAATGAAAATGAAGACAGGTGAAACGCATCCTGCCCGGCATCATCAAGTAAGAGTTAGAGTGTGTGCGTGACCAAAGAATACATACAAGCACAAGGGCAAATTAGTTAATGGAATGATGTGTAATAATTAGATGTAATCAAACATCGTAGATGAACAAATAAGTATCGAAATAATTTTACGATACACAAAACTATACTCCCTCCCCTGTTCTTAAAGTTTACGCGAAACGATTTCCTAGATACAACCATATCACAAACCCCTCCCCGATACGTTGTTAGGAGCGTTATTTTAGCCTGTATCCCTCTCATTACAGTACAGAAAACTATTCCGACCTAGAAAACATCCAACATGCCTTTTTCTATCGCGTTAAGTATCACATTCTCTGACCCATTAGGGCAATCTATTCTAAACCTACCTAGGCTAACAGAACTGGCAAACTGGGACACGTTGCTTAATTGTATTAAGCAAACAACTCGCGACTGCCCCCGTACCTTTGCGCGACAAACGGATTCTCACTGCTTTCTTCCTCGAACGGCGGTTGTTCTTCTAGGCGTAATTTTCCACCTTTCAACAAATGATCCGTCTCCCGTTCCTCCCTGTCGTCGTCCAAGTCGGACGACTCAAAACTAAAGCTGGGCACGTAGCTGTACTTGGAGCGAATCTTATGACGACGTCTTGCCATTAGATACACCTGAAAAAAAGGAATACGTAGATAGTTCCAAATGGCACATTAGTCACTGCAAACAATCCACTTCCACAGACGATCTTACCACAACGGACAGCAGCATCACTGTAACCAGTACCGCCAAAGGGATGAACAAGAAGTATAAATTATCCGAACGATCCGGATACCGTTTCGCGATGATTATACCTTCCGTCACCGGTGCAGACGATTCTAATGTAATGCTCGGCACTGATTGATTATGACCCGAATCCATTTTTTCGATAGTGCCTCGCAGGGAAACAGTCCCACAACCAACTGTGTTTATTATGATCTATGTGTTACCTGCACTTCCGCGTGTGCTTGATTCACTCGGTAGCTAAACAAAGTGTGCTGTGTGTTTGTTTTCACGCGCCTAGTTACTTTTTAATTTAATTAGAGATTAGAGATGGGGAAAGCTCTTGCGTGGCGTTACTGCGACCAGCCTACTACTGCGTGTGTGTGTGTGTATGTAGGAGTGCACACTTGCTTGTCTTTTTTTCTGTTCTTTTGATGCTTTTGCCTCCACTATTTGCTTAAATGCATCTTATCGTAATGCGATGAGGAAAAGTGACATTTATCTCTTTCATCTGCAGTAGTTCCGCGATAAGGAAGTGACATCTCCCGAGTGCGTGTGTATGTTAAATCTGTCTGTTGAAATGTATCTCAAATTTATCCTTTTTTATGTCCGAGTGTATTGCTGAAAGCGATAAAAAGTACTTAAAAGCAAAAATAATTTTACCGTGCAAGTGATTCTCGATTATAATTGCGAATTCGATTGGTGTGTTAGATAACGCACATACATCTAGTTTCGGATTAACCTTGTCGATGGAGAGGAATGCTTTTCGTTTTAGATTGTAAATATAATTTGTAGATATATATATTCTCGAATATACTGTTTGAAAATAATCTATTTGTGCTGGTGACGATCGATACGATACGCGGTCAGCTTAAAAAATATTGCAACGCAACTGAAACCTCGCTCGTACACACTTCAGACAATTCCCGGCCCAGTTGAACACAAACAGATAAACAGTTAAAAAAAATAAAACCACCCTTTCGGGGTCACTTCCTCCCTCGTATTACAATTCTTCGTACCGTGGGCGAGTTTTCAGAAACACGTACACTACTATGCACAGGAACATCACTCCAACCGTGGGTAATACTATTGTTTTCATCTGCTGTTGGATTTTCAAATTTTCCTCCTTTCGCTCCTGGCGCTGTTTGCGCGTTTCTTTCGTCTGTCCGCCGCGAAGTTTTCGCATTTTCCTTTCTGCTCTGTGCTGTGCCGACGAATCACTCTACCGTCTGAATGCGGGAGTCTGCAAAAATCTGAGACAGAAAATGGATGTCCATTCATTATCAAACCGGTAGATAACCAACCTTCGATTGTTGCTGCTCCTGTGTAAGCTTCTAGAAGGTATAGTCAATGTGCCACGCTGGAATCTTTTGAATTCTCCAGCTTTCGGTACAGGCTTTCTATCGGTCCTAATCTATTTGTTGGATCGTTTTTACACTAGAACACATTTACGAACACTTACCGAAAAGGGAAAAATGAGTATGTTTCCGAATATTGAATGTATCACAGCTGATGGTTTTGGGGCTGTGCGTTAAAATTGGCTGGTCGGCTTGGACTGCTTTCGATGCGGTTAGCGGTACTTTGTGATGTGTTGTATTTCATCGGACAGGTGCGTAAACAAACTAAAGGATGCTGTCATCGAGTATTAGTACAGTCAGAGTTAGAACAAGAGCGCTGTGCTATTTTTGCCTAGCGAATCGTTTATCATCTTATTTTATAATTGGTTATCTACAAACAAATCATAATTCCAATGAAAAATGTAGGGGATATTCTGCAAATATTATGCAACGTTTAAAATATTTATTTTTGTGACAGGGCCAGTGCACTGTGGTAACCTTTTTCTTCTAGGAAATGAAGCAAATCTCCAAGATTTTTCCTTTTACCCTACTTTTTATTGTTCTTTGATAGAACGTTTCGTTAATTTGTACAGTTTTCACTAGAATTCAATGCTTTGCCTTACTTTGCATTGTCCAAAAAGTCCTTTGCTTCGTTAATTTTAGCAGCCAGGTACGGTGAGCCCCCGCGATCAGGATGATTTAGCAGCATAATCTTTTTATGTGCATCCTTTACCTAAAATCATTCCAAAGAGAGTAAAAACCGAGTCGTTAAATTGTGTTTTAATTTCCACAGCAGTATTACAAACACTTTTCTAAAATCCTTACCTTGGCTTTGGAGGCGGATGGGCTCACTCCAAGTATGAGGGAAGCTTCGCGTTTGTTCATCTTTGGATCAAATCCTCCGCGATAGTACTTCGAGTTGGCCATCATTTCCGCATCGAACTTGGGCATATTTTTTAGGGCTTCCTGCATTTTTGTTGCTGCATTCGGCATTTGGCGCATTAGCGCTCGGCCTCCGTACCCAATCGCGGCCAGGCCCAGCCCGGCCAGTATAATCGAAGATGACTGTTGGGGAATGATGTGAGCATTTTTTTTTATAGTAAACTTAATCCTCTGTGAAGGCAAAACTTTCGCAACTTACCATAGTTTATCGTAATTTCACAATCAGCACAAGATTACGTGCTTTCTAGAAGAATTGTAAACAATAATATCGACGGCATGACGGAAATGACAGTATGCGCGTACTGTCATTCCCTGTTCTATAACCCCCCGCCTACTGTCAGTGCGGTGGCTGTACTAAAACAGATCGTTCAGTGGCCGCGCGGCTGTCACGACCTGTCACAGAGCAACCACTTCCGTTCTTTTTGATCGTGAAGTGTAACCATGGCGGTCGGCAAAAATAAGGGTGTCTCGAAAGGAGGCAAGAAAGGTTCGAAAAAGAAGGTCGTGGATCCGTTCACGCGCAAGGATTGGTACGATGTGAAGGCCCCGAACATGTTCAAAAACCGCCAGGTCGGTAAAACCCTGGTCAACCGTACCCAGGGCACGAAAATTGCCTCGGACGGTCTGAAGGGCCGCGTGTTTGAGGTGTCGTTGGCCGACCTGCAGAACGAGCCCGATGCGGAGAGATCTTTCCGCAAGTTCAAGCTGGTGGCGGAAACCGTCAATGGCCGCGACGTTCTTACCAACTTCCACGGTATGGACCTGACGACCGACAAGCTGCGGTAAGTGTGGAAAAGTGAACGTCTCGCGGGGGCAGCTATGTGCATGTATGCCGCGTCAGATGTGTCACAGTCGTCAACAAAAGCGGCGTTCACCTAACCTCTGTGCGTTCCCGGGGGACATGGCAAAGAAAGAGCCGAAAAACATGTGAAACCATTGCGTATTAATGGAACTTGCTATCTTTCCACAGATCCATGGTCAAGAAATGGCAAACGCTGATCGAGTGCTCGGTCGACGTTAAGACCACCGATGGCTTCATGCTGCGCGTGTTCTGCATCGGCTTCACCATCAAGGACTCGATGTCTCAGCGCAAGACCTGCTACGCTCAGCACTCGCAGATCAAGAACATTCGCGCTAAGATGACCGCCATCATCAAGCGTGAGATTACCAGCACGGATCTTAAGGGCGTCGTGGAGAAGCTGCTTCCCGACTCGATCGCCAAGGATATCGAGAAGGCGTGCCAGGTCGTGTACCCGCTGCACGATGTCTACATCCGCAAGGTGAGTATTATCTTCCCGTACAGCGGCGTACAACCAAGAGGGGGTGGGGAATGGCACCTCTATAGCGAGGCGAAAGTGTGTGTGTGTTTAAATGTTCGTGATACTAGAAATCCGTTGTGTTGTGTCGTTTTTGTAGGTGAAGGTGCTGAAGAAGCCGCGTTTCGATCTGGCCAGCCTGATGGAGCTGCACGGTGATGGCGGTGGCAAGGCTGCTGAAGTGTCGACCGGTGCCGCTTCCGGTGTCGTCGTCGACCGTCCGGAAGGCTACGAACCACCAGTGCAGGCGTCCGTGTAAAATCATCTGGCGCGCGAGGATGGTCGTGAAAAATGTCAGCCGCACCAGCCATCTGCTGGGTGGTAGTATGGTGTGGTTTGACTACAAACTAATTTTCCATCAAGTATAGAGGAATGCGTGTGGAAGGCAGACAGTGAGAGTGACAGAGAGAAAAGAAATACAACATTTCGAGAGCGTTGTTGTACACAGGAAAAGTGTCTCTTTATTAAACTAAATTCCATTGCAGGAAAGAAAGTCACATGTATTTCAGGTTTTAGCGAAAAACAGTTACTCAAAACTGTTGTAAGTATCGAGCGAATTAATTGAATAATAATATTAAAAGATACTTTTTTTTGTTTCAGTCTTCTACACATGAATGGAATTGTCTCCAACAACGCAAAGGACTAATGCAACCAGCTGGTCAGCAGCGGCACGTGGAGGTGAGTAAAACTACACGATTTTAAACATTTTTGCTTCTCGTGCGTGTACTCTGAAATGATGAAGCTCATTATAAAATGTTATTTCTCGTCTCTGAATTTCCGTAATAATGAACGAACAAAATGAACAAGTCTGATTTCATCTAAAATGGGTCATCATGATCACAACATTACTATAACATATAATATCAATAAATTAATATGCATACGTTATCTATTGTTTCAGGACATCTTCAAAAAAATATTTTTCATCCACGAAAACAAGACTAGCTGATGCTACTAGCCAGCAGTACTTCATGGTAAGCGCTAAACCTGTATTTATGCAAAAAATCTCTAACTGCTCTGCTCTCTTATGATGAAGCAAATCTTTTAAAATGTTATTTCTCGTCTCTGAATTTAAATAATTATGAACGAAAAAAAGAATACGTCTGATTACTACGAAAACAAACTAACAAGAGCATCTTCGCATTTCATCTGTTAAATTCATGAATTAATAGAACGTGTGTTGCTTTCTTTACAGATTCTTCAGTAAAACACAAACATGTGTAATCGTGCACTTTGAGACATATACTACAGCCGTTCGACTGTTTTTGAAACGCATTGGATAAATCGAAGGTGTGTATGTCATAAATTGAAAGTTATTTTCATAATTTACTCCTTTATGATGATTACACCCAGCTCTCTCTCATACATACGTGAAGAAAACTGGTTCCATAATTTCCTACGCAATTAAATTATTTAACTGAACCTTTCATACGTTTAAAAGTTTTTAAAGTACTTTTTGTTAAACTCTCTAACATGTGTATTACCATCTTTCAATTACAGGTTTCGTGGTTATCAGTTGAGGAAGAGATAATCCAATTAAAAAATTAGGTATGTATGAATGAATTAATTAATTAGAAACACATGTACTACATAGTCCGTTTCAATTCTAAATGATGATTTCACCCAGCTCTCTCTCATACATACGTGAAGAAAACTGGTTCCATAATTTCCTACGCAATTAAAATTATTTTACTGATACTTTTCATACAAATGAACCGTGACGGTTCATGATTTTTAAAGAGCTTTTGACAATAACTCTTACTCTAACAAACTTTTTTTTCAATTGCAGACTTTGTTGCAGATAAAGATACGCTGTTGCGCTTAAGAGTAATGCATCAGAAAGGGTATGTATTTTTTTTTGTATTTTAACACCATAAACCTTTCCCTTTTTCGATGATGATTACACCCAGCTCTCTCTCATACACACGTGAAGAAAACTGGTTCCATAATTTCCTACGCAATTAAAATTATTCAACTGAGCTTTTGCAAATTTCAAGCCGGGATAGCAGACTGCCTAAAATTTAAATAAAATTAATTTAGAATTAATGTTTTTCTTTTACAGATGTTGCCTTACAATGTATCATGTACCGCGGTATCAGTTTACCAGCCCGGCTAATATCACTAAGGTAAAAATACAATTCATTAAATCAATAGACACGATGACACCTTTTATGATGATTTCACCCAGCTCTCTCTCATACACACGTGAAGAAAACTGGTTCCATAATTTCCTACGCAATTAAAATTATTTAACTAACTCAAAAACACAAGAGTAAAAATATTATTGTTTGCTTGAAAGCATTTTATTAATACATGGATTATTCTATTTTTTTTATTCAGGTGTACATTGCAAGTTCCCGAATGACTGTGCTATGTCAACTCAATTAAATTTCAAGGTAAGAATAACGATTAATTGCAAATGTGGACTAGCAAATGTGTCTTGTTTTTTATGATGATCCCACTCAGCTCTCTTGATACAAACTTGAAGAAAACTAGTTCCATAACATCCTACGCAATAAAGTTATTACTGAAAAAAGAAACAAGAATTAATCCCCACCGTACTGATGGAGTTTTCCTTCCATCTTAATTTCTCATCAAGTTCCTTTCTCCTTATATTTACAGATTAAATTGAATCAACATATCGGTATCATATGGCGGTGCTTTTTGAAAGGTGAGTCAGTTATACAAGGAACAGAAACGAAAATAAAGTAAAACTTATTTAATATGATGAAACAGATGACGAGACTGATAGTTAAGATTCGACACAACGTCAACCAATACTGTTACGTTCTGTAGCAGTTTGATGTTAAGAAACTTTTCTAGCAGATGTTAAAATGGCCCTGATTATAACAAGACGAAATAAACGCGCCAAAGCACCTGAAAATCTTCAAACACTTATGCTTTATTGTTGTTTGTTTTTTCTTTCTCTTTAGATAACTTTTCACTGGCAATTCCTGCATTAGAATGATTTAATGTACTCGCGTTACATCGCTCATCGTGAAAGGGTAAGCATACACAAAACACCTATCATCTCTGGATTTGTTCGTGTCCCCAGTGTTAGTGATGAAACTGATGACGAGACCGATAGTTAATTTTCGATACAACGTTAGCCATACTGTTGCGTTCTGCAGCAGTTTAATGTTAATGAATTTTTACTACAAGATGTCAACTGGCCCTGAAACACATTTGAATTTTTGTATTTTTTTTTTACTAAAGCATAATTTGAATTGTAACGGGATAATACTAATCCATATTTCGCTCATTTTTTCTCATTTTAGGATTTATTTATTCAACATTCACCCACCGTTCAAACAAGCCGCAGGTAAGTTGGAGTTAGTAGTGAAGAACAAAGAATAATGAAAAATTCAATAAACGAAAAAAACAAACAATCCATTGTTTGATTAATCCATTGCCAACAAAGTAACATTTGGTGCGTTGTCAAGCCTTTTGTGATGTATCACAGAAAAACGATAAACTTATAGATATGCGGCTACTAGGATGGATAACAGAAGTATATTGCGAAAGCACGTTGGTTTGTGCATTTATTTACCTTGCGAATAAGCTATGAGTGTGGGACTAAAGCAAATAGACACCATACCTCTTGGTCTGATAGTAAGACGTTAACAAACATTGAAATCATTCGAACAACATCAATATTTCATGATTTGTTTTATGTAGCTTTGCCTTCGAATTGTGTCCACTGAGCGAACTCCCGTTTTCTGCATATATAAAGCCACTTTCTTGGCATGTTGAACGTAAAGTTATCTTACCACTACACTCTGCGCAAAGCGTTACTAATGGATAGGCAAAATCTTACTCACTCTTTGCTCCGCCAAGGCGCTACCGTTCACGACGATGGTGTAGTTCAGTGGGCAGGAATAAATTCCCTGCTGAACTATCTGGTGATGACTTATTTCGCGCACTTTTTCGGGATTTGTCTCATAAGGGCACGGAGCGATTACGTGTATCATACCTCTCCGCTACCAACGATCGTACTCGAGCAGCCGCAGCAAGATAGTGATGATTTCGAAACGGCTCTCGGTGTTGCGGTGGACATGGGCTGTCAGGTGAGGATTGGGAATTTCCCGAAAATGGAACTTTATAAAAGGAAATGATCTGCTCTTTTTATCCATTAGTCGTTTATTGTCACCGAACGGACGGCGGGTCCGTTTTTCGATGCCTTTCTCCCGGTGCACGAAGCCGCTCTACAACGTTCGATGGAGAAGCGAGTTTTGGTGGTGCTCGACAGTAACGACTCGCCATTTTTCTCCACCATCACCGACAGGCTCGTCCTAGAGGGTAATGGTTGCGAACGGGGAACTGACTGGTTTTAAATGGTTGACATATTTGGGGCCCTTCTTTCTCAGAAATACCTGAAGTGCTAATTGTACTTCCCGCGCTTGGTAGCGTGGTGGAACTCTACACACTTGAAATTTCCGATGGTGCTCCGGTAACTATCAGTCCACGTGTGATAGACGTGATCGACACTCGCAATGGCACGTACACTGCAACGAAGATCGTTGACCATTTTCCGGACAAATTTTTCAACATGAACAAACGACGTCTGCGGCTTGGAACTGTACCTTATCTACCGAACGCTTTCGTGGAGGATAAGGTTGGTACGAGCTCCAACAAAATAGGTCACGATTACCTCCAGTTCCATGCTTTTCCTTTCGTTGTGGCACTTTATTTTCAGCCACTTGGAGAAGGAAATGCGAGATACATCCTTCCCCCGAAACCGAATGTATCGGCCATGGTGAGCGGCACGGAGCTTTGGCTGGTAGTACTGTTCTGCGAAATTGCCAACTGTACGACGGAAATCATGATTGGTAAGCTTTTTCATCAGTTTTCTCCCATGTCCATTGGTATTAACCCCGAGTGTGTGACATCACTTTCTCTCTCAGCGTCCGAGTGGGGCAATGTGTTCGACAACGGTACCAAGTGGGGGCTAATCGGTGCACCGGCCAAACGCGAGGTGGACATAACGTTTGCTGGACTGTACACGTGGTACGCCAGCTTTCAGCATCTCGCCTTCAGTGCCGTTCATTCCCGGTCCGGTTGCACGTGTATCGTGGCGAAACCACGCGTTGTGGCAAACTGGCGCACACCCTTCCTCTCGTTCACCGGGTCCCTGTGGGGTGCGGTACTGGCCGCCTTCATTGCGGGCGCGCTTGCCGTACTCATCATGTCCCGCAGCCGGCAACGCATCCTGCAGCTAAGCGAGTCTACGCGCTACACCTTCAGCGATTCGGTTCTGCTCATGATCGGCTTCTTCATGGAGCAGAGCGTCCCGATGCCGAACGAACTGATAGCTTCTTGCCTGCTCTTTACCACGCTCATGTTTGCCGGGTTCATGATCGGCAGCAGCTATAATGGAGGGCTGGCCAGCACCATGATCGTGCCGCAGTACGAGCGAAGTATCAACACGGTGCACGATCTGGCGGAAACGCGCACCACCTGGGTCGGCGTTAGTGTCACGTGGATCTACTCCATCCAGCTGGCCTACCAGCCGGATATGCTGACGCTGCTGCAAACGTTCCGTGAGTGGGAGGAGGATGAAATTTCACGCCACGCGTACGATCGCGACGTGGCGATCATCGTCGAGCGGATGGAGTACGGCCACTTTGCCCATCCGCAGATGGATCTGGACGCGATGAAGGGCCGCAAGATGATGGCGGAAGACATCTACTGGGAGTCGGTGATTGGGATGTGCACGAAAACGTGGCCTGCGCGGGCCCGGTTCGACCGGTTGGTGCTGGAGCTGAAAGCGTTCGGCATACTGGCGCACTGGGAGCTGATCGGGGTGGCAAGGTATTTGAGCTTCAAGTCGCAGCAAATCATACGCTACTCGCGGGAGAGCAGCGGGGACGAGTTTACGCCGCTGCGGCTGGCCAACATTACCGGGGCGCTGCTTATTCTACTGATTGGGCTATCGCTGGCAGTGGCTATGTTTGTCGCCGAAATGGCGTGGCACAGGTGGGGTCGATGGATGAAGCGTTTTGTGTGCCGCCGCGTAATTGGCAACGTGTGAAGCATTTTGAATAGGATTTCGTTACTAGACGAGTTGAGAAGCGGGAATAAGTATCGGATGTTTGTTAGCAACGATTCTCTATCTAATTTTAAATTAATTAAAAAAAAATTGCAATGATTTTTTTTTTATTTTTGGTACGGAACTGAAAGATCTTCAACCATTTTTTGAGGAAAAATTAAAATATGTTCTTCACGGTGGTGAACCCAGGATTTAAAACTCTATTGTTTATATTATGTACCTTTATTTTTATATTATGTACCTTTAAGTTCTTAAATATATTCGTAATTTAGAAATTAAGTTATTTAGTATGCAAATACATTAAATTGGCCATTAGTAAAATAGTTAGCCATTATTTTTTAAATTTATTTTATTGATTCCTCTCAATCACGTTATTTCTACCGCTTTGACGCTCGATTTGTCGACACTGGAGCGATAAGGAAGCCGCAAATCGACCAGTGAAGTGGTCCACGATAACAGGAGTATATGCAAAGGAGGATGTTTAGCTTATCTCAACGTTGCTTTAGGTAATCAATGGCAATCGTTGTCCTCTCCCCTCGAACGATTTGGCACGCTGTAGTGATTGAGAATATGTTAACGACTGTATACGAATTTAGTGTAGGGAAAAGGAGAAATCAATTTATAGATTTAAATTTCATATTTAATGCAGTTTATGATTGATTTTTTACTTCTATTGCATCGTTGTCTAGTAGTAATGGTACGAAACATCGTAGATTCGGAAGGTTGTTCCCATCAATAGAGTAAATTCGTTCTAATGCTATAGTTTACCTTTTTGATTATACCTTACTTTTTATAACAAGCCTATGAGGTAACTACTGAAAGGAAATAAACCAATCAAATATTAAAATTATACCAAATTACTTGTCATGTAACTCGTGTAGAATCACGCGTAGGTCATTCCTTGTGTAATGCGTATAATGATACTTTCCTAGCTTCGTGAGTTAGCTAATGGATTGGAAGCAGCAAAACAAGTGCAAGGAGTAAACACTACTTACTTCAGTTTACGTGCTAAAGCAGCCTTAGGGACCATCAACTCTTCTTATAATGGAATATAAGTGAAATGATTATATTGTTTTGCTTCATCCATTATTTATTAAGAAGCACATGCTCGCGTAATGTGACCTTAGACAAATTCTTATAAAACAGCTATCCGTAGCCTTAAGTAGCATCCTTAAATTTGAAACACTCACCGCTAGACACGATGGCCAGCCTCATAGCAGGGAACACGACCACCGCCTTCAATGCAGGACTGCAATTGCTGCTCAGTCATCTACTGCGAACGTATTTCACTCAACACTACACCGTGTGCTTTATGCGAACTTCCCTCGAAGACATCCCATTTACCGGGGAGCCAACGCTTGCTGTGGTGCATCTTGTGCTGGAAGAAGGAGACCTTGCTCCACCATCGCATAGCAACCGTTTCAGTGCTCTGCTACTCCAAGCCGTGGATACCAACTGTGGTGGATTCATCGTGACCGAATCAACACTGCTGCCCTTTCTGCAGCACTTTTACGAGGTACACCGAAGGGCAAAGCTACGATCATCTCCCAAACACCTGATCGCCATCATCACGGCCGTGTTGTTTGAACGTTCGATACGCCGCAGCCTGCTAGGATACACCGAAACACTCGAGGCGTTGGTCAACTTGCTGCTCATCGTGCCTTTGCCCAAAGGGACATTTGAGCTGTACACAACACGGTTACTTCCTAAGAGCCCGATCGGCATAACGATCGAACTGGTGCGTATTGGCGAGGTAGTGCCGACACAGGACGCGAGCAAAATGCTGGAGAACAAACTAGACTATTTCCCCGATAAAGTGCGTAACATGAAGGGACGAAGAGTGCGCGTTAGCACGCTGGAGTATGTGCCATGTTCCGCCTTCAAGAAAGTGGTACGTTAAAACGAGCAGAAAGAAACATTGTAACAGGATGTGCTAAATCGTTTTGTTTATTTGTTTCATTCAAAAGCCAATCGGACAGGGAAATGCCAGGGGCACGGATGATGTCACACACGAACTTTGGTTGGATGGATTTGAGCTGATACTGACGCTGGAGTTTTGCCGCCGTCACAACTGCACCGTAGAGATGAGTATGACCTTATTATTGTGTCTAAAGCAAAATACAAAACGGGTATCGTTTCTATGACGAATTTGTCTTTCTAGTTAATCAAACCGATTGGGGTGAGTTGCTGGAAAATGGAACAATGACTGCAATACTGAGCGATCTTGCGGAACAGCGTGCCGACGTTGGCCTGGGCGCCCTTTTAGCTTGGTGCGTGTTTTTTTTATCAAACATTGTGCGTCTAACTACTTCTCTTCCAAACAAATCTCCGCACTATCTTCAGGCACGCCTGGTTTCAGGTGACAACCATCACCTCAATGATTGGCATTTCTATGATTACGGTTCTGGTGCCGAAGCCCCATCTGCTGCCATTCTGGCAGACGCCGTTCCTCTCCTTTCCTCCCTCCCTGTGGCTGGTGGTAAGCATCGCCTTCACCGTCGGTACGCTGACCGTCTTCACAGTGAGCATTACCCGGCAGCGCATCTTACCAAAGCGTACCATCGCCCAGAAATCCCAATTCCAACATCTTCTCGACGCATTGTTCTTCATGGTCAGTCTGTACGTGGAGCAAGCGGCCCGGCTACGGAACGATCTACTTGCCGGGGCGATCCTTCTCACCGCGCTGCTCTTCGGTGGCTTCATGATCGGCAACAGCTATGCCGGCTCACTGTCCAGCATCATGACAGTGCCCCGGTACGAGCCGTCGATCGACACTGTGGACGACTTTCTGGCACGGGACATGCGATGGACGGGCGGCAGCAACGTGTGGATCTACACGCTCTACCTAGCGACGACGCCGGCCATGATACGGATGCGCGAAAGCTTCGTCATCGTACCGGATAATGCGGTGCGCGAGAAGCTTCCGTTTACCGATCGGCACATGGGGTACGTCATCGAGGGCATGATGCACGGTAGCTATGGGCTGGGCACACGGCTCGACATTAATGCGTCCCGGCTGCTGCAGCCGCTCAAGCAACCAATCTACCGGGACCACACGAACGGCTTCTGCAGCAAGGTTTGGCCACTGCGGGACGCTTACAATGCGTTCATTCTGGAACTGCACCAGTGCGGTGTGCTGCACTATCTGGAACTTACGGTAAAAGCAGGAAGCACCCGTACATATCGAACTATTTTTTACTCACTTTTCCTGCTTTCAGTCTCTGATAAGGAATCGTGGGCTCACGGTGCAGCGAAACATTGCCACGGCACGGTCGCAGGAAAACGATCACGCACCTATACCCCTCTCAATGGAACACTTTTTGGGTGTATTTTTTATATACTTTTTCGGTGTCAGCATGGCGTGTGTTGTGTTTGTGCAGGAATTATTGCTTTATCGGTGGAAGAAAACTTTTCACTAATGCACAAAAGCAAGAGGAAAACGTGCGGTGGATATTATATTGCGCAGCCCCAGTGTGTAATGGGTAGTGTCATGAGGATTGCATACTTTGAAGGAGCATAGAGAACTCCTCACGGTATGCAATTGGTGTGACAAGACCTGCTTGGATAGAGCTATGCACCCGTTAAACGATAACGCCTCAATCAACTATGGCAGTGCCACCGAAGCGATATCTTTGCACTTATCTCGAATTTTGATTTTAACTCACAATGATTAATTTTTCTTTTTTGTTGTTGAATATTTGTTTCGTTTTTATATGCAACGAAGATTTGCCTGGCCGTTTCTACCGATTAGAAAAGAACATGCAATTTAAGCAATACGGCCTGGCCGTTACTACTGAATAAAAAAAAGAACATGCAATGAAGATTGAACAAAACAATTCAAATGATAGAAAACTAACAAACTATGAATCTCAATAGCTTTAGGATTTAGCCGAGTTGATACGTGTTATGCAAAATGCAAAAAGAAACAAATCCCAAAAGACTCTACTTACTCTGATGAAAGTACTATAACGGCAAAAATCAAATCAAAATTGGTTATCTTTTCCCTTCGAGCGAATTAAAGAAAACATACTTGAAGTAATAACCCACCAATTAGCACCGGTTATATCTTCTTCACGTGAAACGTAATAATTCCGCAAAGTCATCAAACGTAGGGCTGAACCCCTCCTGCTGCTGTTATTGAAGGTTCATTAGACTTGTTGGCACGTGACAAACTGCTATCGTCGGATGTCTTGTAACAAATATATTTTCTAGCTACTCTATTCTTTGCTTCAGAAAGCTATTTTTGTTCCTCAAAAACTAACATCTCACCTAAATTTCCGCTCTGCGGTAATTGACGACACAAGCGACACATTACGAAGATTAATTATTACTTTCTTCTTATTTTTCTAGTTGATTAAAAACAGCGCGTCATTCATTCAGCTATTGCATTCTCATTTTGTCTAAATGCTCCATGTTTCGAAAAGAAGAAACCGCAAGCCTATAAATGATTTGCAGTAAAAAACACTCTCCCGTCAGTTGTTATTGAACGTTCTGACCTGATAGCAGGGTTAGTTAATCGCCACAATCGCGCGGTGCAAACACATTTAGCAAAGCGTTTTAATCGAATCGACTTCCTGCTGCTTCCCACACGTTTATATTAGTGCATTTTGATACGGTACTTTGAAAATATCGTACGATTCTCGCCAGTTCAAACGAAGCCGTCCCAGTGCAACGATGTCGCTGTACGCGTTTCTGTCTACTAGAATCCTGTGTTTGGTGGTGATTTGCTACTACTATCTGTTGTTATGCTGTAGTGGACCTGTGGCTACAGTGAATGCTCTACAATCCCTCACCCAGGCCGATATGAATGAGATTGCGAAAGGAATGAGAAAGGTCTGCACTTCCAGGCATAATATCTCGGAAGGTAGAGTGACAACCTCAAAGAGTTTGATTTATCCAGTGATGAGGTTATGAACTGATGTGTGTTCGTTTTCTCTTTGGAATCGTTATAGAAAAAGCCAACTTTCCTAGCCAGGGCATATTTCCCGACGATAAGGAGTTTAAGGTGCGAAGAATAGCTTAACACTTCTGCTTTATTTGTTTATTGGAACTAAAATAGTAAATCTATTTATTATTCCACTATTTCCAGTGTTACGTCGCGTGCCTGATGGATCTTACTCAAACCGTAAGCAAACCCCCCACGGATAGTGTAACATAAGTTTCATTTTTAACTGTGTCCTCTCTCTATCCTTCGTTCTTATACAGTCGAAAAAAGGGAAGCTGAACTATGACGCTGCGGTGAAGCATATTGATATGCTACCGGAAGAGTATCGGGCACCGTTTCGATTGGGACTTGACTCTTGCCGAACTGCGGCTGATAGCATCCCGGATCGCTGTGATGTGGCCTACACGCTACTGAAATGCTTCTTCAAAGCTAGTCCAAAGTTCTTTTTCCCTTGAAATTGATAGATCTATGTGTCGGTGGCATATTAAGCGGAGCGTGCGCGTAAGAAAGGAGAATGGACTGTGTGTTTCTGTAAAGATTCTCAGTAAATTAACGGCAAATAAGCCGAGAAATAGTACACAGTAAAAGTAAATAAACACAATGGTTCCTCTAAATGCAAAGTAAAGTAGATTTTTCTTTAAGAACATCGCAGAAATGTACAGAGTTCATTCAAAATCAAAAGATGAAAGATGAAAAAAGCTTGTTACGGGCGTTCTCATTGGGAGACACTTTTACAAAATATACATAATCTACTATGAAATTTATATAAAAACATTCCAACAGAACTGAGAGATGCGTTGCTGACACTAGCAGCAGGTCTTATTTTTTTTTATTAAAGTATAGTTTCTTACAAAGGAGGATAATCCCCTACAATTATAAATCTGTTACAATCTTAAATTACTAGCGCTATACGCGTTTCCATTCACTTTCTGTCTGTAAGCAATCTCTAAAGCAGTATTTTTACCCGAATGTGTAATATTTAACATAAACCTTTGTGAATATCTCGCGTACAACCCGTATATAAGATCTTCGATGCGTTCGGGCGGAAAGCTGCAGGCCGGGACAAGTGCAATTTGACATCGAAAACAGCAAATAATGCACCTGTCACGTCCTACATCCGGAGCCCATGTGGAAGTGTTTCTCTTTTTCTCTTCAACTGTTTCCTTAAAAATTTGGATCTCACTTTGTAATGAATTGTATTTTGATTTAAGAGTTACTGATTAGTGTAATTTATGTTTTTAGCATGTTAATACCTCATATCATCATACCGCTTCAAATAATGTTACTCTAGTTCGGTTCTTAGAGCGCTAATCTAGCTCCATAAATATAAAAAATGTGCCTTCCTTTCATTCCCTTTCTTCGCTAAAAACGAAACGAAACGAAACGAAACGAAAAGCTGTGATATTTGTGTGTAAAGCCGTATACATACGCAGACATTATGTATTTATAATTTGTAGAAGAACAAAAGAAACTATAACACGTAAGTTTGGAGTGGACAACAAAAATCGTTCACAACATTCTAAAAACACATGCTCAGCACCTCGCGGTCCCGCCAAACTAGTATATGAACGCATACAGAATCAATCAGTTACAGATGAGAATTGCGACAAAGTGCACTTCACTTCACCCTCCATCTACCATCCACCAAAAAGGCACAGTACACACATTCCATCTTCTTTTGCTGAATGTTTTCGATCGTTGAGAGATTTTGAACGTCAAAATCGTACCCGCTGCTTCTCACAAACACCACAAATCCAACTACCAATCGGTGTCGAATGGGAAGGAACCACCCGCCAGCAGTTTGTCGCGAAAACAGCAAAACTAGTTATAAAGAAACGGCCGACCATTTAATTTTGCCATAACACACACACACACACATAGAATGGGTTTTTGTTTCCCTTCGCGGGAGGTGTACTGAGGCGGTATGGTGCAGAGGACACAGGCACACTCAATATCCAAAATAAAGCCCCCTCTCAACCAAATAATCCAACGAGAGAGAAGCACAGTTACGTTAATGGTTTCATCCGGTTCGATTCCATCGGGTCTTTCTCCCATCACGGTCAAAGTCGATCTTCATCATCAAGCCTTCATTTCGTTTCGTTTCGTTTCGTAGGAAAATAGGGAAAGACATTGACGGCGATTCATCATGCATATAATTAACAAGACTATACACATCTTAATGTAGTACAATTTTAATGCTTATACGTTTTGAAAGGGTTAAAAATGCTAGTATTTTAATGAAGGATGCAGACCAGTAATGGTTTTATATATAGAACGTATTTTAAACATGCAATTGTATTGAAAAGTGTTATAACAAAAGATAAATGAAGCGTCTTAATAATGCAAATTACTACTATATGTACAATTGATCTCTTATCGATGCATTGTTATCATTCTAGCACTTTCTGGTGGATTGGGCTTATTGGGCTTATTGGGCTCCGAATGTCAGTTTTACCTATTTAAGGAGAAGATTTTTTTGTTCCCTACAGTCCTTAGAGTTTTGGATTAATGAAGTAGTAACCTTGATCTTAGTTCAGTTTACAATACAATCTCAATTGTTGAAAACTATTTAACACAATCTCACTCTCATATGCACCACCGACACTTTTAAGCCAACAAAGATAATTACATAGATAAAATGCTTCAAACGTCTTGCATGGTATGGTATGCATCTCATGGTACTGAGGGTTTAAACTTATGCAGGCAAACCGTTGTTATTGGAAGGATTAGTAAGATTTACTTCGCATCCTTTCAGCCTTGTAAATTCCATATTGTCCTGAGAGAGTTATAAATTAAACTCTTTTTCCGTCGAATGCCTGGTTAGATCACTTCACACTTAAATCAACACGATCTTCCTCTTCTTTGCAAGATATTTTATATCACCTACACTTTTAAATCTTCACTTTTAAAACCTCTGTGACTCTCTGGGTCGTTAATTTTCCAAACATAGCTCAACTACAGAAATAGCGTAACAGAGTGTTCATTTTCAGTGATATTCGCATCCTAGCTTCCGGACTGCAGAGATCAAGAAAGATCCCGCCTCAGTCCCTGAATGAACCTCGCATAATCCTTACACAGCTTCTTAATGTGAAAATTCGCGGAAACTCCGCTTTCTCAGTCCTCGACCTCCTTGTCTAGCCTACGGTGGTGATAAAATGGGCAGCAGCAAAGTCTCTGTTCTCGACCATCCCTGCAACAGCACCCTTTCCTGCACACCTCGATTTGCCGCGTTCTGTTTTCACAGTGAGAGATATTTCCTTTTATTTCATTAACGGTGCTTTTTCCCTTCGCTCGACCCTGCACGATGTTCGTCGCACTAGGAGTATCCCGGAATAAAAAGACCTCTCGAGATCATGGGGTTTTCTATAGCTGGTGCTGCTGCTGTTGCTGTTGATGATGATGACGATGGTTAGCGGTCGGCGAAAAGATTGGTTAGTTGGCGCACCGTTTCGGGTCAATCCACGGTGCCCTTTTACATTCATCTTCGAACTCCCCATATTACCGCTATTCGCGTTCGTTAGTGGATTACCGCACGACGAAAACGTTCGGTAGAGAGAGGGTTCAATAGTAATGATGCAATACAGGGAAGGACGGTGATCTTGTCTTCTCCTGCAACACCCTCCCTACCAAACCTATCCCCCTAAGCCCCCTCACGACCAAAATTGTAAAAAGGGAACGAAGAAAAACGCTAGACATGCCTCGAGGGAGGTTCCAACTCCTTGTGACCAAGCACATACACACAACCAAGAGCCCACACAACACAGACCTTTATGAACTTGAGAAGTGGCGCGTTGGAAGTAGGCTGGTATGCACGAAAAATCAAGAACGAGCATGAAGAGATAGGGATAGGCGGTGCAAGAAAGACCTGTGCGCACGGACGATACCTTCCTTACTTCGGCTTTCAGTGAAGAGATACTTTTACGATCGCGCTTCCTTCCCTTGAGCGTTTCTGTGTGTTCCTTTTCTTCCAGTGAGTGCGAGATTGTCTATCCAAAGAAAATATAAACCCCGTTTGATGGGTGGTGCTGCGCGCCCCCTTCAACCCAAATAGGCGGCAACACCACCATCATCATCAGCAGGTAGAGTACCGAGGCGAGCGCGCCCAGCACACAGGCCAATAAGTGCTTATTTATCCCACCTTCGTAAAGATACCTTTAACGCACACGACCAATTTAACATTCGTGCGTTGAGGAAGAGAGCAAAGGGTTCTCTTGGGCGATAAGTGCAAGAATCAATGCTTTCTGAATATTGAAGAAATTGCAGCTAAAAATTGGTTTATTCACCCAACATCAATCTAGGGAGGAAAGGTTCAAACTTAGATGCACGAGCATAATAAAGGGGTGAGTGGTGCGCGGTGCACGCACTAACCATCGTGTCGTCCACCACCCGCCGTAGGGGGGTTTCACATTCAGGAAGATATTCCCGTTATGGAAGAAGAAGGTGAAGAGTTGCAAAATTCCTCTCCAGAGCAATTTACGAAGCCACTGAAGCACGCGCGTAGGAAAGTTGTTAAGGTACTTCACAATACAAAAAAAAGTGGAGACTGCTTGCACGTCTTACGCGGATTCGTATTACATACGAAAGCATGATCTGTGATCTTCACACCTCTTTCAACGTGAAGTGAAAAATATCCTCTTAAAAAGCAAAGGATTTTTTGCTACTTTTAGTAACATATTGTTTCTAAAATTTAATCTCATTCGTGATGAGCTTGGTTTTGAACAGATCACTTTAAATCAAACGGCCAGGCCGCACTGCTTAAAATCAAACCCATATTTTAATGACATAATGAAGAATAAAGCCACAGAATCTTACTCTTTTTCTATCAAAACCCATAAATTCCTTTAGCTTGCATCGCGTCATGTTATTTAAGCTGAAATTTCCACCGTACAAGGAGAATTAAAGTTAATTTTTTACGCAACATTTCCTACCAGTAATCTTCAAACATCGAGCGAAAGTTGCTACATATCTTTCGCTATTTAATTAAATAACATGTTTTCTTTTTAATGACGCTAACTACTAGGCCTACAACAACAGAAAGATACAACACGATCGTACAACGGATCTAATTTTCGTTGAACTGCAAACAGACCATTAAATAATGAGGCGAAAGGAGAGTACAACTCATGAACGAACACGGTTCGATTTGCCTCTGTTGTTCCAGTACGTTAAATATCTTTTCACATGCTGGTAAGTAGTTAGTAGGTTCACTAGTTAAATAAAATAATTTATGATACAATGCCGTTAGATTATTAATAGAAAGTTTATGTTTTGAACAGTATGCACAGGTTATTGCACATTGGTTAATGCACAGGAGATTCTCGCAAGCATTTTGTATGATCAATATTTTCTTATCACACTAGAGCTTGATATTAAAAAGAAGTTACATTAAATCACAATTATAGCTTCAAACCAGGAGACATTACACGTTCTGTTGGTAATTTTCATGTAACTGGAAAAATAGAGAAATTATCTCACAAAATTTACCTTCTTCAGTCAAACCATTTTGCCTTCCATACATGCATCCAAAGAAAATAATCTGATCCATCGAAGAAAGAGGTTAACAAATTGTTTCCATTATTCGAAGAAGACGACTTCCAAAAACATCCAGTACTTTCTTCTATTCGGATAAAGGAAAGACCATCCGTCCATTAACCTCCTTTTGAATGCAGCCAAGAAACCGATCTGGAAAGAAACTTGTGCTCCCAGGGATAGCCTCCACCATAGCTAACTACCTACTAGGGTCCTACTAAAGCTCCTCTCTCTCAGCTTCCGCAGCGACATCCAACATGTCTTCCGCGGTATCTTGCGGAAGAGTTTCGATGTCGAGTGGCCACATCGACGAGAGGGCGAGACCTGATCTTCGTTCGCTTGCCACACACAGGACCATGGCGAAGACGACGATAACCATCGTATTCCTTTTTTTCACACGCATGCACAACGGAGCACACTGGACAAGTCGTTAAGAACCATCGTCACTTTCTCTCTATAAGGACGAGGGTTTGTGCGCTTGAGAGTGCTCTGTTCACCACGTGTGTTACTCAAGGGGGATGGATGATGATCTCATCGTTTTCGTCTGTCCAGTTTTTAAAAACATTTTAAAATTCTCTTTCTGCACTGACACAAACTGAATCGTCCCTCGACAACACACTGTGCCACACACATACCGTTTCCGTTGGGGTCGTTCATGGAGGATGCGTGCGACATGGAAGACGGCGGACCTTGCTGCATTTGAGAAGCACCGCTCGAGGATGCTACACCCATCTGTTGCTCCATCTGATGCTGCTGTTGTTGCTGCTGTTGTTGATGGGCTTGTTGTTGCTGTTGCTGTTGTTGCTGCTGTTGCTGCTGTAATGACGATGGATGGTGCAAGTGTTGTCCTCCGCCGATGATTAAACCACCGAGAGCGCCCGGTCCAGGTGGAGGAGGAGCCAACGACGTTACGACCGTCGAGCCGTGAGAAGGTGAGAGTCCTTGCTGCTGTTGTTGCTGCTGATGTTGCTGCAAGGAGCCGGGAGTTCCGGGCGGTGGTGGACCCAGATTGGAGACGTGGTGCAGTGCCGAGTGATGGTGGGCCTCGAGCGGTACGGGCTGAAGCGTGATGAGCGATGCTGGCGGCAGCTGGTGAGCGACATGCGCTGCCGGCTTGCCGTACGATGGATGCATGATAAGGTTGTTGTTTTCGGTGAGATGATGCCCGGTTACCACCGGGTAGCTCATGCTGTAACCACCGCTCGAGGATACGGCCGTCGTGTACGATGAGGCGGCCACGTTTAGCAGGTGTTGCGTTTGGGCGTCCTGCTGCAGCTGCTGTTGCTGTTGGGCGACCACATCCGACGATTGGTGCGGCTGCTGCTGCTGATGTTGGCTTGTTGGAAGCATTTTGAGTAGATGAATACGGGCTTCAATTGGCGTTTCGCGTAAACAATATATTCCTTCTTTTCTTCAAAACTTCCTTTGAACTAAATTAAGGCGCGCCTGATGGAATTATTTTGTATGAGTTACCTAAGTCCTGTTGATTGACTATCCAACTAATATTTGGTTGTATGGATTTATCGATCGAGAATCAGAATTTGATCCTAAACTGCACTGAACCCTGTTCTTTAATAGCGTGTAAAACTACACAACACTAATTTTATTTTTGGTATCGAATCAACTGCTCTGTCTGTGCTCCGGTTCGTAGAACAAGATTTTAATGAGTTTGTATTATTGCTGTTTACGTTGCTTCTGTTCTAAGTCGTTTCCTGAATTCAGCTGAACACACTACAAATGCACATGAAAGTTCGTAGAAATATTCTTATCTCGATTGTAAAAGTATATAAATAATGGATAAATAAGCTACTGCTACAATCCTGCCCTAATTGTTATTGCTTTATGAAGGAGTATCGTTCGATTGTAAACTACGTTATCCTATGTTATCTCTTAATATAAATTGCGTTGATCTGAAACGAGAATAAAGCAGAAGGTGATGGTTAACACACATCGTGAATAAGAGGTTGGGAACAGCAATCAACATAAAACGATTAAATATAAATGACACTTCCCCATAACGAACGTTTGATTGGTACACCACACCATTACCCCCACGGTGTACGGAAAAGGAGCAAATTAGCATTCATGGAAATTCGAAACATACTGGCGCACCACCAATAAAAAAACCAGTTCCCTTAGGCAGCAAGAAGCATTAAAAAAAGCCTTCCCTCTTTACGACAGCGTTACTCATTTGTTCACACTCCCAACGCAAAAACATGTTGCTGCCGTTACACACTCCCGGCAGAACACACAACGCCGAGCGGAAACTTTTGCAGAGAGAACACGGTGTGGTGGTATAGCATCCTAGCGACGTGAAGTACCTTCACCTCTTTTTCACTCTAACCTGTTTAGCTTCCCACATTTTCTCCTGAAGGCGATCGGCGAAAAGATCCTGTCGTTGCCGAAAATAAGATTTATGGCAGACACCCGAAACCCGGTGGCGAAGACGAACGTACAGAATGACCAAGAGATGGTAGAGGGAGAGAGAGTAGTTCGCTTCACCAAAGAAGTACCATCATCCTTCTTTCCCTCTCAGCTATCTTCGTACGGGGGGAAGGAGGTGGGGGGGGGGGTGGTGAAGATCGTTCATGTTACACGCCACTTTTCCGCACATGTTGGAAGCCACCATCCAGCTTCGCTAATTACAAGATCAGTGTTACTTCATTCCAGCGGTTATAAAACGGTATGTGTATAGTTATTTAATGAAAGGGCACACATTGCAGGTTGTTGCTAATCTATATACATACTGAAGAAAGTCGAGAGAGCAACATTGTGAGCATAAAAAAGGATAAAGGTACCCGATTATGTCAAGAGATCTATAGTTCACACGAAGGGACGCTGGAGGAACTTGCGCATGATTCCTCCACAAAGCGAGCAAAAACGACTGCGCAACACATTGCGTAATTTCCTTTGCATTTTAGTTCCGTCTTTAGCGATCAATCACGCTGGAGCTAAACGTCTATAAATAATAAAACAGGACCATTTAGCCCTGTGCTGACGCAATGGGGCTTGTTGTTAACCGGAATCTACGGCTAGCCACTAGAGCACAGACATAGCGCCTCGTGCGTTTCTTTTCCTTTCTCTCTTAACCGGTTTAACACACTTACAGAGGTTGACTTCTGAACGAGCGATCAGGATTCGACGGTTTGTGGTAACTTCCAAAAAAAAATGTGTTGTACCAAGTAACACACACTTGGGAAGGTGCATTGACCTTCCTCCGCGAGCCGATCTCAGCCAACGGCACACAATTGACTGTGTGGTGCCACACAAAACCTGCTACAGAGGAAAGGCAGCGAGCATGATCTTAACACACAGACGGTGGGGTTCCGTACAACCGCACCCTAAAAACGAAACATCGCACACTTCAGGGGCAAAGAAGCACGGCACTGCCACTACCTACAACATTGTGTGCGCGCAGCGTAGTCGATATTTCCCGTCGAGCATCTAGAAAATGAAGAAGGCAGCAGTTACACATATGCTCCCCTCCTCTGCCACACCACAGCATCCATATTCCTTATGTAAGAGCGTACCGAAAATGAGTGCAGTGCCGCATCAAGGAGGATGCCGCCGCCGCCGACCAAGTGGACGACCGACCGGGAAGTGAGAATCGCAATATCTCTGAAGGAAATTTTTCTTGTGTGCCCCCCCTTCCCGCCCCCGGCCAGTTGTTTGCATTTTTTGTGAGTTTTATGCCCCCACACACCGTGTGTTACCACCACACACAAGGTACACCGAGTAGAGTTCATTCATTCCCGCCCAAGAAACGGTACATCGCCCATCCTTTAGCCTTCAGAACTTCTTCGGACGAAAAGCACAACGCACGTTCCTACTGCGCCGCCAGCAGCCGGTAAACGCAACAGAGGCGCAAACAACATTTCATGTATTGCGACGGCGGCCTGCCCTACCCAGAAACACCGAGAAGAGGGAAAAGAGGAAGAAGACGTCACAAGACGCTGCTGAGATCTGAAGATGCAGGAAGCAGTGGATGCAGCAGCTTGCAGTTCTTCCCGTTTAACCATGCCACCACGCTGCATCTCTCTCTCGATCTCCGGCTCTGTTTTGAGGTGGTCGTCGTCCCTATGTAACAGAGCGCAAAAACAGGTTTCCAAAACGTGCGGCGCTGTACGGCCACGAAAAGCGCCTGAGTGTAAGGCGACGATTTTCATCCGATTTTTTACTGCGTGAGTGTGAATTCTGGAACAGCAGCCTGCCGTAGCAGCAGCTGCACACGTGCAGGCGAAATTCATGAAGACGTAATCCAGGCAACTGTTTCGCGCACCTATTTTTGTCATGACACAACGTGACTTTTGGATGATCGAGATCACAACCAGTCAACGATAAAGCTGAACACAGTCCTACCTCCTCCTTTCCCTTGACGGCCACAGACACAGCCACACGATCTTGAACTTCTTCGCCAGTCGCGGTGTCATTGACCGAGTCTTGTGTCTCTCGCCCGCTAAGCAAACCTCGCGACATAGTTACATTCACCTCGAACTTCTCATTTCCATCCTCGGTCTTCAGCCAAGCCACCCACACACCTCCTCAATGCTAGAGTAGTGTACATAGAATGGTAAATGGTGGTTGCACTGGGTGGGTTCGTGAATCAAGGTTGATCTTTTCGCGCGGAGACTCTCCAGTATTGTACACGCTTCAAAGCCCAGTCAGCAATTGAGAGGGATAGAACGATTGAAAAGAAGCTTTTGCAACATTGGGACAAAAAATAATAGAAATCAAATAACTTCCAGTCTCTGAAACACCTACAAAGAAAAACACAAAATGTACAACAAAAAATGACCAAACTTTGTATAACGAGAGATCATCGATGAACGTGCACAAAAAATGGAGCTCCTTTTTTCTTTGTTTTCCATTGCCAATAACCCCAAACAAGCTGGAGCTTTGTCCATTCGGTGTGTTGGTGTGCACTGGAAAAAGAAAAATGCTTTATTTTATCTTAATTTCAAGCATAGCCAGAGTTTCTGCTCCAGTGAACATAGCCCATACACGCACACACACAAGCAAGCACACACTTTACCGGACATTGTTCCGAGCTGCACCCCCTTCACAGTAAGCAGCAAACAACACCACCGGCCACAGAATGTAGAAAAGAATGGATGTGGTTCACGGTCTATGGGGCGGGACGGGGAGGAACTCTCTTCTCTCTTTCGTTCATAGCCGCGATCTGGTGTGCCGACTTCCCGTGTCCCAAGGGGAACCCTCTATCCCACCAGCAAGGCTCTTCCTTCGTTACGATCGCGTCATAAATAATTCCAACGTCATGAAATCGGTATTACACACACATACACTCCCCCCCTCCCCTTCTGCCATTTCTGGCATGGAATAGAATCTTTACTACACCAGAACTTATGCCTCCTGGTGTGATGATGGCGATTCCTCTACCTCGTTGCTTATAATGCAACATTCTAGCCTCTTTGGGTAGGACCGAAACCCGTCCCACCCGAGATATTTAAATACACTTTTCTCTTCTGCACACCACAGCGCATTTCCACAAAGTCAGGAGCTCGCGTAAACATTTTCAACTTTGTTAAAAGAATTGCCACGATGCTCAGAAAGCTTTACTAAAAACGCACTTGAGAATTGTTTTCTTTGAAGATCAACTTCCCTCGGCTTTCCCTAACGTTCAAAAAACCTATCAATCTAGCACGATCTTTAACGCTTAACGATCTGGTTCTGATTTCGAATAATTGACGTTAAGTATCCAAACCCCAAAATAAAACCCATAAAAAGCAGCAGCTCGAGAGTGTGTATTCAAAATTCATTCAGAAAAATAATATCGAGGCACAATCGGGGAACAATCGCATTGAAAGAACATTGTGTAAAAATGTTACACTACCCCAGAAGTCTAATTGCACTCCTCGAGAGGAAGAGCGACCTCGGAGAGCGCTACCAAATAACTGCTAACGTCGCGATCATTCAATACTTCTCTACCCAAGGGGGAATGTTTATACAATGCAAAGCATAACTCGCCAGAAGTTTATACAAACTACAAAAAAATGTAGAAAGAAGCATAACGATCCGCGCCACACACAGATGCTATGATGCTGCCCAGACGCACAAAGTGGATACGTTTCCTCGAGAGCACAAAATTTGCTTACTCGAAAAACGAGGCGCACACAGGGAATCCAGATGATCGCGCCTGGGTGGAAAAACGTGACTCGGTCAGCATTTTTTCGATCATATGCGTCTCGTACCGTCGTTGTCGTCGTCCGCTAGAACAGGCAACTGCTTCACGTACTCAGGGTGCAGCAATACACATTCGTGAGTTTCGACCAGAGATCGCTCTCCAACCCGGTAAGTTCTTACTAAACTTGAACTAGAAAGTATGGAGCCGCTCCGAGGGAAGGAACCCAATAGCTGGGGAGGAACCGGGGCAACCGATATATTTCTCCCAACACAGCGCTTCAGTTAGTTAAACCGGATTTAACGGGTTCGAGGGCTGCAATACAAGATATAGTCGCTAAGAATCGCTTCACAGGTTGAGTCCGCCCGGTGGTAGACTGCCGTTAACTCAACCAGCCAACTAGCCAGCCCCACTCGCGCATACGTTTTTGATGGACGCATTTTCGTTGAATTGTGATCACACTAGGATGGAGTTTGAAAAGACCGTTACACACAAAACTCTTGCCCTAGGAGGAAGGTGGCCTTCCGGAGTGAAATGTTTTCAAAATACAGTTTCATTCTTGTAGGTTGACACCTTGGGTTTGCAAGCAGCAAACGACTTATCCGGAATCAGCTGTTAATTGAAATAGTATGCTTCAGACGAATTTTTCCCGCCGAGCAGCACATGACCCCCCCCCCCCCAAAACAGGCGAAGGGCCGCTTGTTGTTCCAAGAAGGGCAAGATATTGTACACCGAAATGCGGGCAACGGGGATAGAAGTTTTCTGTGCAACCGTCACAAGTAGACTCGCGTTTTCTACGAAAGAAAATTGAGGCTGAGGAATGCCGTGACAGAAAGAAATTCATCTGCACTCGAGATTCGTTTAGAAAGACAAATGTTGGATGAATAAGGAAATAAGTGTTCAAAAGGGCTTATTGTTTCTCTCAACACAGGAACGCCAATAACAGCTCAAAGGCGTTAAAACCCTGTTACTAAAATGACAAAATAAAGACAGAAATGCTTTTTTACGCACAGCCGTGTCGATGAACAAATAGAATGACTAACGCGCATCGACCACCCCTCTACCTCTTCACGCTTTTCCCCCCTTATTCCGGGCTTTGAAGAGGAGAAAGGTCAACGTTTCAAAGCACCTAGAAACCTTGACAGTGAAGAAGTCGGCAGTAAACGCGTATAACGAGCGATGAACAAAGCAATAGCGAAGCGCCGCGATGTGCTTTTTGGTTAGCTTAGTGTGTAGAGAGAAGCAGGGCGATAGAGAGAGGGTTCGACTAGACCAGTATCGCGCGCGCGTACCGTGCTTTGTTGGCGAACGTGCGTGTGTAGACCCGGCCACGCGGATTCGTTAGTAAATGTTTCCTTCTTCCTGTATTGTTTAGTGCCGCGGGTTGCGTGAGTCGTCCCATTGTACGCGAGAGAGAGAGACGACGACGCGAACCGGCAAAGTGTTAAGGCCTTACAGCACCACCACCACCCAACCCAAGTTTAAGGCCACAAGGCAGAGTGTTTTGAGAGTGGCGCGGGTATGGTCGTCGGTGGGCGATCCACTCAAGACATTCACACCGCTGTGTACATCGAATTGCAAACGAATCAAACAATTCTACCCAACAACTTACGCTAAAGATCGGGAAATAGAGTGTATTATATTGAGGCACAACTAATTTACTGAACTAGTCCACTGCGAACGATAAGTTGTAGAACGGTCAATGAACTGTATGTCAAGTGGACGAACAACAAGTGGAGCATGATGAGAAGAGCGTATCTAAAAAGCTCCACACACTAGCTAGCTGTAAAATACTATTCATCATCATCACACCGCGGTTCCTCTCTTTTTTCTGTCTGTCGTATACTTCTCCTTTGTAGCCAGGCCCTTAGAAAACATCAAGAAACGGACTGACTGGTCCGCCGGATGGCAGGCTAACAACAACTGTGAGGGAAATCAAGCGACGAAATGATGTGAGCAATTCATTCGTATACTCTCTCTCTCTCTCTTGTTGACAATCCTCCGGAGTTCTTGAGCCAGGCAGAGAAAGGATGGTAAAAAGTGCATCCAAGTTAATAGTTCTGATGACTGAGAAGAATACCCCCCCCCCCCTCCTCTGTATTCCGGTTTTGCTTCCACGGTATGCGGTGTTTTTAATCGAGATATCAAAGCAAAGAAATGGATAAATCGACGAATAGATGATGATGCTGCTATAAGAGCAGCATGTAGCAAGAATTGAACAAGAACATCATACCAACAGCCGCACAACCAACACAGACGGACAGAAGAATCGAACATTAATCAGCAATTGTTAATTCGATCAAGATTTACCGTCATCACCTCGCATCAAACATATCTAACAACAAGCAGGAAGAGAGTAAATTGCTTTCTATAGCGAATAATTTATAAAGATAGCAAAAGAAGGTCCCACACACAGCATGCAAAACACACTGACAGAACTGAAAGTTCAGTTTCTTTACCTTTGGTATCAAAATATGCGTTAAGAACGGCCATCAACCAAATGATCACACAGAACATTTTCATCGTAATAATTCTAAACCGATCTTTAGAAGAAGAAAAAATTCCTAAGAATCGGCCCAGACATTCCTCGCCCTCACCATACGAGAAAAACACGTCACAGAAGTGTTGTGCCTCATGCAAACAGAAACATTCACACAACACCCTTTAGGCACTATTACCTGAACCACGCAAAATGACAAGCCAGTGTGGAGAAGAAAGAAGATGATCATCTCTCCTAGGTACACACTTCAATAGGGGGAAAAAAGATCTAATGATGTGTGTGCTTCAATTGCGTTGGCTGCAAAGATCGCGAGAGATTGCGAAAGACCGCAAGAAGAATGCCTAAAGCCACCAAAGCGTTCATCAGCCCGTTAGAGGTTAATCACTTTTCTCCTCCGGAGGCTGAAAAAAGGAGTGCCTAGATAGCGGACAGCACCACACACACAACAGGTCTGTGTGTGAAGAGCTTAGAATTGATGATCTTATGCTAAAGAAGCGCAAAGGGAAACTGGATGCTGCCGAAGAAGAGAGGTTTGTGAAATCGTGCGCCACAAAACTCAGAATTGGAATCATTTTAACGAACTTTTATACCATTTATTGCTGGCAAGGAGTCTCAATTGAAGATCATGGCTTAAATCCTTTTTTCTTCAAGCAAACCTTGTAACGCATTACTTTCCTGTAGTTCTCATGCGCTAAAAACTAGCGTAAGAAAGTTCCGTCTAATCAAAAACACTCACCAAGAATGTTCTTACCCCTGAAACGTAACTACTTTCTCTAGTGTGACGCAGTGAAACAACATCTCATGGGAATCATTTTATCGCACGAAGGTCAATCCTATTGTTTTCATCACTTTCTTCAGATGAGAGAAAACAGACATTTTTACGGAACACGACTTGCTGCCACTACTACCTACCTACTCGTGCACATCCCAAGTCCCACCCATTATCAGCATCATTCAAAGAAAGGAAGAGTCCTCTGGAAGGTACGATGATCATCCCGCGTGTGTTTCGCATGTAGCCCCGGACCCACGCGCCAAGAACAAAGAAGACTCTCGCTAGCCAACACAACCGAAACAAAAGTGTAAGCTGATGAAAATGCAACCACACTAATTCACAACCGTCTGTAGCCACAGAAGCTAACAGACACGTCGCGATGGGCTGAAAAAATATATTACTCTAAATTTTCACACGCTTGAAACAATAGACGCGCGCGCCAGAAGTTTCCAGGAAGCGGTAACGAGTTCAAGAAACGTTGAAGGGAGGGGAAAAACTAAACGAACAAAAAATCTGACGTTCTCGACTTTTGGTTTCTGGTTCTCTTCAGTTTAAAAACGAAACGCGATGCTTCCCTTTGTGGGAATTCCAAAAGCAACATTCAATGCCAACGAAAGAAAATGTTTGGCACGAAAACACAGCAAGACCACAGCTTTCATCGCATTGAAAAGGAAATTGAACAAGTTATGATGTGATGTATGATTTGAAAATTACCGTCAAAATGCCAATGATTCCACACCCAAAAAGGTTTCGATAACAAGGATATGCTTTGAGCAAGACGATCTGAAAGTAGACAAAAGAGAAACCAATTAATGATCTAGTAAAACGCAACATTCTTTCGGGATACAATAAGGTAATCCAATATGCGACTTGTATGAATTTAAGGGATGAGAGTTTCATCGTTGTTTTTTCAGGCCCAACCACGCATAGGCCGGGACAAGTGCAATATTAGTTTGAAACACACAATTTTGCCCTTGACACGGCCGATGCGTAATCCTGACACACTCACGCATATGTTGTTGACACTCCCCCCCTTCACCTCACATTGAGTCAAGTTTAATTGAAGTCCAAGCAATGATCACTGTATAACACGGCGAAGGTACCTCCGGACGGTAAGGCAACGACAATCCAAGGTTTGTAATTCTACACTCCATTGAAATCACTGTCACGCTGTAACATTTGCAACCAGAGATACTTTTGAGTTTTGCCCTTTACACTCTATCTAGGCTAAGCTACACATTTCTGCGTTGAAGAAAAGCTCAAGAATTTGTCAAATTAATTCCACATCAAAAAAGCTTAAAGTCGAAAAAGAATCGATCGGATTTTAGTGTGTAACGGTGATATCGGAGGCAGCATGTCCCGTAAAACAACGATAGGATCATCCTACAAGCTTCGGCCAGGAGAGAACAAGTCTTACCAAAAACCAACCATTCCCCTGTGCCATGGAAGACGCCGCCACACGTCTGGAGAAGACTTCAACCTTCCTCCAACAAAGAAGCAAGAAGAAAAGTAAAGAATTACGCGATCTTTCCCGATTGGAACAACGAACGTGTTACACACAACGCGGCGTTATAACGGGGTTCTCGGGTCACCACCATCACCCTCTTTTCTTATAGCTCCCCCTCGCGCTCCCTCTGTTCTCCACCATGCATACACCTTGGGAGGGAGATTCCTTCCGCCCCAAATCAATCGACGCGGAACACATTGGAACACACCTTTTTTCAAAGAGATCGTGACGGTGTTGGCATACAAAAAAAACAGAAAATCAGAGGAAATAAAGAGAGAAAGAGAGAAAGGAAGAACCACCAAGGTATGTCTCAAAATGTTTGGTGATAGTGGCGCGCGTTCGACGCGACGACGTTTTCGGGGGTTTGCGGGCGCGCGCACGCGAGAGTTTTGGGAGGTAGCTGACGCAACCGGAGAGAAGATGAGGGTGTGGGGGGCTGAGGGGGTGGTGTCTGTGGTGTGGTCATATGGAATTGAGTTGAAGCAGCGACAGCAAGCAACAGGCGCGCGCGCGTACGAGAGCACATTTTGCCGTTATGGCTAACAGTACTACCTTCCTCTTCCATTTTACCTCACCACCCCCAGGAGGTAGTCGTGTCACCAAACGTAATCGCGTCCAACTCCCTCCTCCCTTCTCTGCTTGTCCACACTTGGCAAGTGATCGAAACATGCAGATGCCCTCGCAAACGGGTAAGCACGTTGTTCCCAAAACCGGAACAGATGAAAAGGTAATTTGTATGTTTTACAACAGCGCATCGATACAAAAAAAACTTGTAAGTAAAATGATAAAAATTTATTCATTTATTTAAAATGAAACCACAAAAACTGAATTGAGAGAGGAGCAAGCCCTTAATAGACATTGCACCTTATTTAATTAAGCTTTATTATCACAGAGTTCACAGGGCGTCGTTTTTCTCGCCTTACCGTGAAAAGCAATCGATCTTGACCCTCTGATTCGATATGCAGCATCATCACCATTGTAGCACACGGTTTTTTCTTTTTCCATTCTCCACCCTCGGCACTCCAACAGCCTCCACTAATCGCAGAACCCGCCAAACAAAGCTAAACGGAAGCAAAATGTACCGTTCGACCGGAGACACGGGAGGAAGAAATCGATCGGACCGGCTACGGGGGTGAGAGATGCCGTGGTGAGAGACCATGCTATGTTCCTCTTAAATTCTGCTGAATCGATTCTCGGACGACACCTTCTCCGCGCTGCGATCACCTGTGTCAGCAGTTCCTCCGGCGGAATAGCGGTACACACGCAGGAGACCCTCCCCCTTCCAACAAGGAAACGAGAGTGTTGGGCTTATGGGTAACTGTCCCCTCCTCGTACGCGTTTTTCAGCATCACGCAGCTTCAAACGTTTGCTTAGTACATGGTGTGCAGCAGTCGCTGCTGTTTCTTCCCCAATTGCTCTCTCTCTCTTGCTCGTCTCGCGGGTTCGATGATCTTCGACAGAGAGATGAAAAACGGGACAAATCTTACGCGGCGCGCACTCTTGCTTCGTTCTCCACCACAACCCCCCTTGGGATCACCGTAAAAAGCACGTCGTCATCCTTCGCTTCCCCTCTTCTCTCTACCAACTCTTTTTGACCGTTCGATTTACATATTTACAGTTAATCGAAGACCTTCGGCAACTGCTGGACCTGTGGTTCGTACCTTGTGCATCGATCTTAAAACGGAACCATCAAGAGCACGGTCTTTAGGAATCCGTTTAAGGTAACCGAGATTCGGGACGCATGAAACAGCAGCGCAATCGCACTGTTCTTGTTGTACGTTGAAGAATTGAAATTCAGGTAACATGGTAGCTCTATACCAGGTACAAGGGGGCCACCAGCTGGTTTCACTGATGTATGGACAATGATATCGAAACCCGTGCCATCTACGCAAGACATGGTAGATAAACATTAGCTAGATTGTCGCGTGGACGACCAGCTGCTAGACGTTGTTGATTGATTCTCGCTGATAGCACAAGCAGGAGGAGCGAGCAGCTGATTATACAGAAATCGACTTCACTGTCCTACTATAATTTCACTCACATAAAGCACACTTCCGTTCTTCTTGTTTTGTTGCCAAGAAAAAGACATAAACGATGGAAAACAAACGATTGAACGATCGTGAAGTGTGGTATTTCTTATAAAAAAGAATTACACACTTCAAGGCAAGGTTTTTTACTGTGTCTCTGAGGACGCTAATAAATGGGAAAGGGAAGTGCAAAATGCTTGCTTTAAATGTGTGGCGCGAAAATACGTGCAAAAAGGAACCATCAACATAAATTTTCACGCTTGAGAAACCACAAACACCAAAATGGACCGAGAAGCGCACACATAAGCTGTATTTTGATTTGTTCTTATTCTTTCGTAAAAAATGAATTTCTTCACTACTTTTCAAATTCCTTCAGGAAAGGTGTTTCAAATATAGATAGAAGAGTATTTTAAAACAAAATTTAAAAAAGCTTTGGCAAATAGTCATACTGAGTTGTTTGGTTCCTATTGCTCATAGAACCAACTGTGAGTTGATCAAACGTTTTCCCCAGAAGCCTTATTTATTTTAGTTCCCACACATGGGCTAATTTTGAACTAACAGTAGAAACACCCGTAACCACGACAACTTACGATTCCTCCGGTTAAATCTGCCAAGGGCTGCATCAACAGGTTGTGGAACGGCTTCCACAGAAATAACCTGATACAGGATCACTTCCCGCAATGATCTACCGATAGGCATTATTTGGGGAAATTAACAAAGCATATGTAACAGATTGCTCAATATTTACAAATGATTTTTTTTTAATAAAATTGAATTTTATGCATCTCAAGCGAGCTCGTGCAACACCGGTATGAAAACTGAAGCAGATTGAAGGCACAAAGAAATCCGTAGTAAATTACTGCACAGAAACGACGCATGAAAAAACGCTGGTGTGTAAATAGTTCTAGACTCCCTTAGTCCGTTGAAGTGCGCACACACTCCACCACTCGTCGCGTTATGCGCCTGGGGGCCCGAAGAGGGCTTTCCTGAAGCCGTAATTCAAAATATAAAAAGAATGATTCAAACCCGTCCGGGCCAGCGTTCCGTTCCGGTTCGACAATTTTTCACTTAACTACACACACACATACCATCCCCTCCCTCTCTCAGGCAAACCCCCCACGAGCATACGCCATCCACATTTCCACACGACATTACGCGCCGGACTCGCCGCGTGTGGGGCTTCAACAAACGCTGTTGCGCGCTGGTGTACACTGGCGTGTGATGCTAACCGAAACGCACGCGGCTTGCTTGGATCGGACGCGCCCCGGAGGAGCAACAGCAGCAGACCTTTACTCGGAATCCGATCCAAGTCAGCGAATGATTTCGACTTGCCACAAGCGGATGATTAAATTTGATACTGCTTTATACAAAAACGTTAAAAAACTAGCTGAAAACAGGTTGAACACCTAACGCACGGCTACTTACAACAAATAAGACTTACATTTTCTCCCTGCCACAGCTATGTAGACGGGTGATAATGATTTGGGCAGTGTGGTTAGCCCTTCCAAAATTCTATCGCTTGTGTATTGTTAATTGTTAGTTTTGCTGAGCTTGTATCGATCCACAAAAATATCACTCAATTTCCTCATAATCCACAGGAGAAGTACTTTTAGTTTCACTCTCACGATTCCAACTTCATGCAAAATCACAAACTGTGTCAATTCCACCACACACTACACGCGCAGAAACAAAACAAGCACATCGGTTGAGACTTGTCAGAATTCTGGCTCGCTGAGCACGAGGCTTTAAAAACTCACTGAAAAAATTCCTTCACAAAATCACAACAATGTCATACTTCCGGTTTCGGGCATCTCATGCCAACGATCTCTTCCTATGAGGACTGCCCTGTCGCTGTATCTTCTTCTCGTGGTAATTATCGGGAGGATCTAGACTCTACACACCGGCGTCGAAGTATCCGCGAGTACAACAATTATTGAATTCTCACCTTCCAACACTACGCACATTGCCACTCGAAGATGCACACACTGGATACAAAAAGAAAAATAACTCAACTCCACAAAGCCCTCAAACAAAATCACCAACCCAGCTAGCTACCTTCACCAGTCACGCCAGTCCTCCGCGGTTAGACAACCAACTCCAGCGGCTGCTCGGATGTAAGTGAACACTGCTCGCACCAAATCCTACGATCGACTCGCATGACAAACGGACTTCTGGACAGGCTTGCACGATCACACCACTACTAGCGCAGCGTGCCTTTGCCTCACACTCGCTCGCTATCCTTTTCGTACGCGCGCTGATCCGGTGCCGTTTCTCTCACACCTCTACCCTCTACCATACGTGCTGCTATTCCAAATTACCCAGAACGATTCTTGCCCTCTTCCTCTTTCGCACACAGGGTTTCGCTATGTTGGCTCCCTCTCCTTTTTGCCGAAAAACCAGGAGTACGAACGTACCACACACTATTGCAAACCGATTGCAGGGCTCGTAGTGCACTTTTGGTACGCTTGATAAAGATTTTGATTAACTTGAATGTGCATAAAACTACTTCAAGCATCGCAAAAAAGGTGCGGTAAGTCAAAGTTGATTTATTTTTTCATTATTTTTAAAGTAAAAAAATGCATAGCTGTGTGGAACGACCAACCCTGCAAGCTACCGCTTCTAGCCATTGCCTCGCACACATCTACACGCGCTTCCAACCGCGCTCAACACCGCTGCTTCCTTCGCTACAATGCGCCTGTTTGTTCTGTCTCTTGACGACGGTTTCCTTTCTGCGTACCCGGAAAGTTTCTTTTGTTTCCACCCCTTCCGACTAGTGCGAGCTCGTTTTAAACCGAAACACAAGCAGAACAGCATTAAAAAAAGAAGAAGCGTTCTCCCTTCGCAATGCTTTTTCCCGCCTCTCCGTGTGGTATTTTCTTTTGTTTCATCCATGTCGAAACATGTTCTACCACTGGAAAGCAGGCGAGGAAGGTCTATATCTCTCTCTCTCTCTCACACTCTTTGCGTTTTGTCTGACGTACCGAAGCGTGCAACAGGAGGAAAAAAAGACGCGTGCACCTACCGCGGCCTGAACGATTCCCGTGCAAAATGTACAATTCGGTGGAAAATTCCTGTGGAAGAACTTGGCGGAATCGTTTACGTCGCGAGCGTTCGTTTTGGAGGAACCACAAACCGAACTGAAGATTGCTTTACAAACTAAAACACTACGTTCGTTGCTTTCCGATTTTGTTATGCGATCGGTTTGGTTTGATTCACACCATGAGGCATGTTTATTTCATCCGAACAGCACTGCCAGCCGGGGACACATGTTTTCAACCCCCGTTCGCAGCAGCCTTTGTCACAGTCGAGAACGTACCGACACTTCCCCAAAGACACGCACATACACGCGCATTGTAGTTAGAACCAAATGCCGAAAATCGTAGCAAGGTGATCCTTCCCGTGAGATCAGACCATCTCCGGTTTCAGGCTACACACTCTCCGATACAGAAAAAAACAAGCGCAGAAGGGGTTGCGCATGGTAGCATAAAAATTCATGCTTGTCCGCTTCTCGCCCGACGGTCACCGTCTCGTGTCGCTCCCATATGCTCGTCTGCTCCCCGATATGTTGCTGAAATGTGTTCTTTATTTTGCGTAAATTCGTATCAAAACATGCCGCCGCCAGAGTTTACCAAACTGATCTTCAAGAGCAAGCTTCTACCTGAATGTTTCTTTTACTTGTGGTAAAACTAGTTGAATGCTCTATTTTAATAGATCTTTTTGTATTCGTAAGCTATTGAATTGAAATAAAACGCCCTTGATTGAGAAAAAAACAAAACATTGAGAATATAAGAAGTACACAGAAAAAACGACACCGGAAACAATTCATATACAGCGACACACACACACACACACATAGAGCTGCCATGCTGTTACTGGGGCATCTTTTATGCTGCCATAAATATATTTGAAGCAGTTCTAGTTTGTGTTGGGGTACAAACTGCTGGATGATTTTCTTTCATTTCCCCATCTGAACTTCGAAAAAAAAAACGGGTGAAAGAATAGACACAGAAGCAAGACAAATTCCAGGGCACAACCCTTTGACATTAGAGAAAACATTTTAGCAACACACATGGTTTTCCGAGTGTGATCGAGCCCAGACCCTTCCCACTGTTATTTTGAGGAATTTCTATTTTGCAGAACACTTCCGCCGAGCGAGTTTGTGTCGTCTATAAGCAGCAAACCGCGCCGCATGCGCACTTCGCACAATCAAAACAACGTATTGTGCCGCGTCCTATCACAAGCGTGCAGCAGTTATGCTCGTTATGATACAGTATGCCCCTTTCTGATGGTGGTAGTACCGGAACCTTGACCTTGAGTGAAGAAAAATGGTGTAGGGTGCTGCAGGCACTCAAACAGGCTAACGAGAACTGGTCGGAAAATAGGGAACCTAAACCGTGGGCTTACATTTTTATGGCAAAAAGATTACAAACGGAATATGATAGTTTATATGAAACGCCACGAACAAACAACTTCAATGCGCTACAGGAAAAGGGAAACCCTATAGAAAAAAGGAATGAAAGCAGAAGCCTGAAAATCTGCATAATTGCATCACAAGGAAAACATGTTTTTGAATTGGCATGAATGCGCAAAAATTAAACTAAGCTTACGAAATAACATTACATTTCTAGAATTCGTCCCATTTTCTGTCCGTCCCTACGGTGATGACTCATCCGCGTAGAAAATCTTGGAATCGCTGTTTTGCATTTTGCCGCGCTCGAAAGGGAGAACTAAGCCCTGTATTATAAACCCCACCAACACACACACCCATCGTTCTGTTGTTACCTTCGTGCTAACACGCACGCACACACGTTGCAACAAAACGCGTCGCCTATCGTCAAGATCCTGGACGGCAGGGAATAACCGACCGTTTGGGCAAAGACAAACAAAACCAGTAGGAAAAGAAAGGGAGAAAATCGTTGGCACACCGAAAAGGGAACGAATGCGTCAAGAAAAGGGGGGACCGGGTACGTCGAATTGCGGCAGATGTTCATCGGCCGGCTGGAATTGTACTGCAGTAACTCAGGTCCGGGCCAAGAAAAGCGAAAGGAAGCGGATAACAATACAAAGCAGGCCCTGCTTCCCGCCTGCCTGACACACACCTTTGCTTTTGTTGACGGTGGCTAGGCTGAGGGGTCTCCGACAGCGCCCTCTGCCGTCAACTCGGTCTACTGAGTTCGTTCCACATGCAAAACGAAAAAGGATGAGCACTAACAAAACTTAATTTTTTTTTTTAGGAAAGGACCTCCTCTGACGGCACTGTTCCTCGGATGATTTCTTTCTACGGAATTGTTGCGACGTGCGAAGATCGCTGTGTGGTCGTCCCCAACGCAGATAAACAAACAAAGTCGGGCTATGCGGACCACCATCAGGCGGTGGGATTGCCTCCTAAAAAAAAGCGACACACAAGAAGTAAACAACTCAAAATTGCACACGCTACTTGGATGGGCGTTAACCGTTTTTTTTTTTTTTATTTTCATCAACAGTAGCACACCAACGCACAGCAAAGCAGGCATCGTGTCGTCGCCTGGCTCTCGCCAGGTTATCGCCATAATAGAACCAGTTGAGTCTGTTATTAACCGAATCACACCAATAGTACTGCCCAAAATTACTCAAAGCTTGGACAACCGTTCGAAAGCGCAAAACACGACACGTGGCCGAGCAAGCACTGATCGTACCGGGAAGAAACCCAGCAAGAAAATGATGAAGAAATGGTTGATAAATAATGGTGAATCTTGCATCCTTTTGTTGAGAACCGGACCACGAAGGGAGACGGACCAGAGCAGCTGCAAACGGATCATCGAGCGCAAAGGGCGGGCACGCGCACACGGTACACGCACCCGGGCCGTCTTTTGTGTGTCACTCCTTGCTGGTAAAACGTTTCCCTTTCTTGGTTTTGTTTTCCTTTTTTTAGGATCGAACATTTCCAAGCTGGACGGAGAAACGTTACCATCGACGACGATGATTATCCTTCGAGAACAGGGAGGTTTTGTGTTGTGCTCGCTCAAACAAGTAACGACCATCTGTTGCTCGTCTGGTAGGTAGCGCAGAAGACAAACGGCACGTCAGGACAGGAAGGAACGTGTTTTTTATGCCGTCCTTTCGGTGGTCCTGCTTTGATTTGCTTGTGAAAATTTATTTGCAACGGGCGGCATGTTACACAGGTTTTCCATTTTTTTTATTGCGTACAAATTTTGCACCATAAAGTAGAATTGTAATTACAAATTGGTAATTGTAAGAAAAACGATTGCTAACCGTGCTTATAAAGTCAGTAAAATGTGCGCTTCACTTGCAGCACTGCATCCACTGATAGGCTTTTGTTGGGGGGACTAATTTTCGTCCCCACTGCACTCGTCCAGGAGTGCCAAACTTAAGCCTTAGCATTGGTGCAGGCTAATGGGAATGTAATGCCCACGGGGATGAGACGATGGAACGTCTTGAAGGGCAGAAGACCTTAAGCACGTTTGTAGATTCGCTTCGAGGCGTCCGTGGAGCCCACCTGAATGCCACCAAAATTACCTTGTGCAATAATTACTATGCTAAGTGTTTTAGAGCTGCCTACGGGCAGTCGTCCCACAGGACTCCGACGCACAAAATGGTAAAAACGACGAAATTATCTTGTTTCTGCAAAGCGATTTAGACAGTTGAATTTGCAGTGCTGGTAGGGGATTTTTAAAGGTTAGTTCTATAAACCCTCAGGCAAAACTGGTACGACCGCAATGCTGCAAAATGATTCTTAGGTTGGAGCAGATTTCAGCTAGCGAGATTTCTGAACCAGCCACAATCCGGATAATATGGTTACGTGATAAGTTTATTTGTGTTTTTTTGCACTTGTTGCTTACAAACAACAAACACAAAAAGTTTTCGTAAAAATTTACCTTCATTACCATGTCCACTGCAATTTGCCAGCGTGGCGTAACGAGATGCTACAGAAAAGCGAGACAAGAACAGACAATCGATGATTGCATCCACGAGATATTGACGAGCAGAACTCGATTGCGATCATTCGTTGCGGTTGAATAGTTCCATCTGATGATGGGCTTTTGGAGCGGACGGAGTGTGGGGAATTCTAGAAGGGCAGCAAATGGTAGCGCTAACCGTGTACTTCACTCTCAGTAAGCCTCAGTGAATTAGTTTGCACTTACCTTCTATTCGAGCATTGAGTACATGTGTAAAGACAGTTATATAGAAAATCTTACACAAAGTTTCTGCTAGTGCTGAAATGAAACACATCGAAAGATTCAATCGCTAGATTCAACGTATCTTGCGCCCGATAAATTGTTCTTCCACGTGCAAGGTGGCATGCTAATAGTACGCAGAAATGCAAATGCAGTCCGTCTTTACGTACATCACAGTCCCCAGGGACGGAAGTCATAATGCATCCTATCTAGACTGGGTGCAGTAAACTGATCGTCCGTATCGATCGATCGATCCTTCTCTGAAGAGAGATGAAAACCAAAGCGGATGCACCTGACGTTCTGTTAGTAAAACGACAGACGTTGGAAAAGGAACGATCCATCCACCATGCCATCACTTTTTTTTTTAAGTCACACACGCGCCCTTCCTTGGACTGTTTGCTGTTTGCTTTAGTTCTGGAATACTTAAGCTTTCAACATCTTCAATATTTGTAGAAAGTAACAAAACTCTGTTTTTTAACTTCAACAGAATGGTAAGCATACGACAGATTTTGAATGGAACGGCCAACCATGAGATTGAAAGTAAATCAACCGAAGACTTATGGTTCCCCCCGTCCAGTGTGCCTGGACGTTCTGTTCTCATCGAGAAAATATCCCCTCCCCCCTCTTTAAAATGGACAGTCCCTTTTGGGGACTGTCCCTTGGGTGTGTGCGTGTGTCCAGTAGATCTACCGAAAGCAGCAGCAGTCCAGCCAGTGCAGCCCAAAACGCCAAGTTTCTGCGCTTCACCAAATTACCCCATCTGTGGTCCTAGTGATTGTTGGGCAGCATGGTTTTCTTCCGACACGGTTCGTCTCTTGTTGCCAAATTCTCGGCAGTCTTTCGATTTTCTTTTCGAGCTGTGTTTTCTTCGTCCATAATAATGTAGAACCTTCTGGGCATTTGTCCTAATGGTGACCGGCAGGGATGTGTAAAACAAAAAAAAAGGGAGAAAAAATATGTCCGGACTAAGAAAAAAGTTTCGTCCAAACACCGGTGAAACGGTTCACCCATCGATCAGGGGATGATCGTGTAGCTTTTTGGTGTGGTGTTGAATCTGACTTTATAATTTGCTTTACAGAGACACTTTCATACACGTTTTTAAACTGGAAATAAAAATGGAACTAAATGCTAGCGAAACTAGTTTTTACAGTGACCTATGACAAAGATATTTTTAGATGTCCATTTAATGTTTCATTATTCATAGGCGGAAGGTTTGAGACGTTTTAAGCCCGAAACAGCCGATCAACCCTAAACCATCTTGGGGAGCCTTGAGCCGCCTTCAGCGAGTATAGAGGATATTATTTCGACACTCCTAACAGGCTGGCTTCGCGGCGAAGGTTTCCGTACCGAAAAAGGGTTCACCGGTAAAGGAATCTTTCTCCAAGGCTACAAAGCCCCAAAACCCCTAAAACCCTCGTACATGCCGGTCGGTCGGTCGGTCAGGTTTCCAAATGTTCATGTTTTTTGTTGTTGTTGTTTTGGGTGAATTTTTGCTTCTTTCTTAGTGCGCTCCAGAAGGGTTTACGTTCGTTGTGTTCGCTTCCAGTCGGGTTTTTCGGGGTGCGTTGTTTATTGAGGCAGATGTTTAGCGTTACCGCATTATTATCCTGCATTCTTTTTGCGAGGTTTTGTGGCCTAAATGGCGTGCAAGGACGGAGGAAGGGCGGAAGGGGCTTGTGGTAAGTTGGAGCCACCCGACCTGGGGATGGTTTATCTTGATCCGTGTATCCTTCAGCAAACCGGAGCAAGGGTAATCCGAAACATGGGCCGCTCTTGAAACGACGGTCGGTTCAGCGTTTGGCCCTAGGCGCGCCGTGCAAAATTAAGTTAAGATCAGCGTTTTGATGAAAAATCAATCGCAGAATAGGTTTTCTTCCAATGCACCGTTAGGCATGTAACTAATCCGTCTAATCTAGTCACTGATTGTGTCTTGTGTTCCTGGATGAAGTCCAAATTGCATGCTGAAGTCCACGATGAGGTCCAAGATCCGTTTGCACCGGCTGATTATGATTGTGTTCTGCAGCCAATCTCTCTCAGCTACACAACAATGTGCACTCCCGCAACGAACGTCCCCAACGTAGGTCAGCTGGGCGTTGGGTGCGCTGCATGGCGTGTTTCGTGTTGCTCTCATCCTATCCCTCTCTTCACGGATGAAGACAATTTCTTTACACGCTTTTTTTTCTTTCCTTTCTGTTTGTTTGTAGCATTTGTTGCAATTGCAACAAATTGCCTGTTGGTACAACCGATGGGTTTTGTGCGCTGGCCAATGAACCCAAGTCTCCTCTGGCAGCCTTTGGTTTGCGATAATGATGCGCACAGACTCGCAGACACAGACACACACACACACACGCTGCTATTCCGAGCCTGTTGATGATGGTGGCAATGTTGCAGATATCGAATCGCCAGGATGGGACGATGCGGCAGAAGAAGATCGACGGAAATTATCAGATCAGACAGATTTTTACCGCACACTGCAGTGCGGGATGGCTTTCGGAAACCTTCTGTGTTGGATGGGGCAGGGTACGTTCCATCCAAAGAATCGGTGAGCTTTTTCCGCCGGCATTAAAGATCCCACAGATCAATCTGCGATCCCGTTACTCAGGGTGAACCATTTCGCCCAAGGTGGAGGACGTGTGAGACCTAAGATAAGATTTGACGAGTTGTGTTTTCACTTTAGAGAGCATCTTTTGCAACTTTACGGATCGATTCTCGCGGGTTTGGTGTTGTTTCTATTGGACAAGGTGAAGCCTTAATTACTTCTGACACTTTCTACAAGGTCGGGAAGAAATTTCTAGCAAAGAATTGCCGTCCCGTGCCATGCAGCAGCAGCAGCAACAGCATCATCGTCATGGGACAGATTTCACTTGGTCACCCAGTAGCGTAGATTCCTTGCAGCGACATTGTTAGCTTTGCAGACGGAATCCATCCATCCCAGATGCACCTGATGCAGGCCTATGCAGCGGAAAGGTACACGTCATATAAGCCCCATGTAATGAGGGTAGGTGTTCCCTACGATTTGACTTGTTGCCGAAAGATGATGCTGCGTACACTTAATTGCAGGAGGACGACCCGTGCAATAGCGAAGTCAATTTATTCCGAAAACAATCCAAACCCGATTCGGGTAGCATAGGGACAAGAAAGGAGGAACGAATCCGAAACCAGGTACTCGGTGCATCTTTACAATCCTCACAGAGGTAACACGGCTCAGCATCTCCGACCCGCAAAGGTAATCTTCTTCCTGGGGCGGATTATTGAGCAAATTGGCAAGGTTACGGTTGTATGGCAGAGCTGTGAAACGAAAGCGTGCAAGCAAATAGTATGTGCACATGCACTTTTAGTTTTAAAACAAAGGAAACTATATTGACTGGCGGTACCTGGCTTTGGCTTTGCTGGCATTAGATTATGCTGGAAAAGATTAATGGCGGTTCTTCGCCTCGTACAGCGGTATTAGACAAAGCCTGTGAAGGTAAAGATTCTGCCGAAAGTGCCTGTGTGCCCGGTAAATGGCATAGGAAATTAACATTTCCAGGTATTACTTTCACCGTAGCAAGTCAAACAGAGGGATTTTACAACGTTTCTCAAGGTTATGAAAATTAGAAATCTAAACATCCAATGCCTTACCATACGCGGTACACCTCATATAAGCAGAATTGGCGATACAATGTACGATTTTGAATATATATTTTTTAAACTGCCAGAAAAGGAGAAGCTTTGAACCAAACATTGCAAACCAAGCATAGTGAAGTGGCATCTAGTCCATCTAGTAGACAACCTGTGCTGGTTAACATAAATGCTTACCGGTTTTAAATTATCTCGAGGAAAAATTATTTAGTTCGTTCCACGTCACGTTGTGCCATAAAACGCGTTCTCCCAATGTTGTCCGTAGTTTAAGATTAGTGCCTACGAAAATGCATTTGCTAACAAGTGCTTCGAGCTGCTTGCGCCACTCATGATAAGTGCCTGTGTCGGTGGTAACACGAAATGTGCATATAGCTTCCATGCTTCACCCGCGCTAATGCGTTTATCTTCTCCATGCCTGCAGGCTTGTAAGCTCGCGCCAAGGGTGTTATATGACTTCAATTATCAACGAGCTAGATGCCGACGCCGGTGAGCGAACGGTCAACTGGCTAAAGACAATGCCATCCCGCCGAACCGACACCACTAATCGGCACCATCCGGCCCCGTAGAAAGGTATGTTACAGCGGTAGAATAAGTAACATTAAACGTACCGCCTTAGCACACACCACCGCCCGTTTCGTTGCCCCGATCATCTCGCTGCGTGCTTCTTATCTCATCCCTATGTGGCCACCGCGGAAAAAGGGCCAAATTTGAGGCACACCAAACGTGTACGCCACCAGTACGGAGGAGGGTGGGTTCTGGCTGTCTGTACAGTGGTACCCCCTCGATCGATGCTTTCTTTCGCTACACCTCCTTCCATGCCCTTTCTTGGGGCTGAACCATCAGATTGAAACGGTCGGATGCGTCCCTGCCAGCGCCGGGAACGCGAGCTGCTGAAAGTTATGATCATGGCCGCGGTACAGTTTCGTGTTCGGTCTTCCATTCGGAGGACCAACATACACACCTTTTGCCAGCGAGATGGGGCATGTTGGTACGCTATGGTAATCCCAGCGCACAGGGACCGTATTGTTTGTGATAGAGGCAGCAGCAGCAGCAGTGGAGCAACGATGGAAGCATATTACTTCTCGGAATTATGCAGGTGAGCAGGTTTACGATCCATGTTTTATATGTACCCTTTTTTTCGACGCCCGTTTCTTAATGTTTCACGTTGCGTGGGGGAACCATTTGTTCGGTTGTTGCTGTTTGGGGAATTTGGTACCAGTGCTGGAAAAGTGCTCGAATGCTTCGGATTTGTGGCTTTTTTTTCGGGAGGGGGTGCTATACCTGGAAGAAAGAGTTTACTGCAGAAGCTGGAGTGCGATCGAGTGGTGAGATTATTTGGGGTGAAGAGGCTGATCGTGCTGCTTATCCATAAGATTTCAGACAAGGGAAAACTAATTTAACAGAACACTGTATAGGAGTTACAAACAGGTTGTCGCAGTGTTACGCGGTTTCCGATATACACGGTTTTGGATGGTTGACAGCTTCATGGACAAATCGTACTGATTTGACACATTAATTGGCAAATAGAAAATAGTTTACATTTTAGGCAAAGCCTAAAATGCCTATGCTTTGCTACGTTTTTTTTTTAAGATAATCTCTTCTTTTCCCTCCCAAAAGCGTTACGGTTCAAGCTGAAGCGTTCGAAAGTCCCTATCACACGAACGCCAAGAATGATGATCATTGCTACACGGAGCAGGCAATACACTCAGCGCGATCAGTTTTACTTCGGTGATCTAATTACAACATTCTTCCTGGTTGGTATCGAACGATTGGTATCGCTATCTTCATGCCGACAGTGTTTGAACCTGTTACCCGGCCCCTGCGGGCGGAAGGGTATGCGAGGGCTTCGGGTCAAACATGTACAGTGTGCCTAATTAATCATTTACGATTTCCTTTTGCCGTTTACTCCGGCGCCTTACGAGCCGCCACTAGTGGCCTCTCGTGAAATGGAAACTACGTACTTCCGATCGAACCGGGACCACGGTTTTGTTCACTCGGTTAGGACCGATCCGGCTTATGTCCGATCGCCACTTCCATTTCACGGCTGATTGGCCGTCGACGCCGCAGACGATGGGTCCAATTAGTTGCATAATCGACCCTTGCCACTCCGGTTTTGGGGCCGGAATAAGGTTATTTATGGGGAGTGGAGGTGAGTTTAGTACCATGGTGGTAGAAGCGAAGCAAGAAAAGTTAGTTCAAAAGTCGCTCCATTGGCATACCGTAATGGGTACACAGTGTTAAAAGCGTTTACGAGACGAGCTAGATTTGTTAGAGTTCGATAAGCGATCACTCACTCGTTTTTACGTGCTGCAAAAGTTGCCATTTTGGGGGTGATTTTGGGTCAGTAGCTCAATGAAGAAACTGTCACATTCCTCCTAACCATACCGAAAAACCAATTTCTGTATGCCCAAAAAATTAGGCATTTCGTCGGACAAGAACATGGCGAGGTAGTATATAGCGACTGCAACAAACGTGCACCATTTACGACGACACCTGCCCGTTTTATGCGGAAGGGTTAGTTCTAATTGCCACCTTGATGATGCCACTTACACCGAAACCGTGCCTGTATGTGTGTTTGTTCTTGAGCCTGAATCGAACGGAATTTTGCCTTTCCTACCTCTGGCGGGTGTAGTGTGCAATAAAGACAGACAGCTGCTGAACGTACCGCGCAGCTTCAGAGCTGCTTGGAATCGCTAAGGGGTATACGCCGCATTCGTGGCAGAACGCAATGGTGGAAGGATTTGGGGTTTCGTACTTCTTTCCGGCTTGAGCTTTATAGCCCCTTCATTCCCGGCCAGACCGTACGCGGAAGATCCAACGAGCGTGTCGCATATGCTGCACTCCTTCTCTGCTGCCGTTCGTGCATGTGCATAAAACGAACAATAATTTCAGCCCTTTGTGTGTGCAGCAGACGCGTGAAGCATTACATTTATGGAATCCTTTCTGCACCGTAGCCGTGGAGAGAAGTTTTGCTTTTCTTGGGATTTTATTAAACCCCTCATAAAGCGGTTCGTCCATATGGAAAAAAAGACTGATGTAAGAGGCTAGCCGTTTGAGAGGAGCTGAAAGCATATAGCGGTTCGGTTTTTGAGTTCTTTATAAAGGTACACCAATTGAAGGGCAAGTGTACAGGCATGGCAAGTTAAAAATGCGTTCAATTAGGTCATAAATTGTGTCTCAGAGCGCTAGATGAAACTGAGATGACGAGTGTAAGATCGGCGAGACGTAAAATGAACTGACTGGCATTCGTTTTACATATGAGAAAGTTTCCCCCATTTTTCCTAGGGCCATATTCTGAACAAGGACAAGCCAGCTTTATTGGTGCACATAATTTAGAAGAAATAGTTTTACGACGATCGGGAAAGTAACTGCAATGCAGCGCTGAACAATAGGCAAATGTTGCTGTAGTTTTATTGTTACGTTCAAATCGGCCGTTCGAAATGAACGGTTTTGAATTTATGGCAGGATCGTAATGCTTTAAGGTTACAAATTTTAAACTTACAAAATACCAGTTTTATGGAGGAAAGGTAGTTTAAGAATACGAACTGCTGACTAATCTGGTGGGAATTTCGTTTCACACTTACTTTTCACAAATTGTATTTTAATTGTAAATTGTATTTGAAAGTTATTTTCTACCTATAGCAAAGAGACAACCAAAATGTACTAAGCGGATAACTTATTGCTACAACAGGATTCTAAAAGAGCTGGCAAGAAACGAAATATGTTAAGTTAAAAACAAAACGTGTGTTTACGTGTCGTGTTAACGTGGCTGTCCATGTAGCAGTTCCCAGTACAAAGTCGGCTCTCTACGGCTAACCTTCTCCCAGACAACGACGCAGCTCAACGGATCAGCAAGCCGCATCGAATCATTGATCATTGAAGCCATCCTTGCCCTATTTTCTTCTTTACAGTGCACAGGGACAGCAGCCAAAGGGTAATTCTGTGACGAACGAGACGCTTTATTAATTAGCACCTCATTTGCCTGTGACAATTACCTGCACCGATAATCACCAAACATGATTAGCCGGTTTTGAGCATTCTTCGGAGAAAAACTTTATCCCTTGCTGTAGGTAGAGGTATAACCCTTTTTCTTCTTCGGGATGCATCGAGAACGTTTTATTTAGAAAGGGTTCTGGACGGTTCTAGCATCCTCAACCGTTTCCCACCACAAACAGGCGAAAATTTTTGTCTGCTGGTAGATGTGCAACTGCAAGGTTCGGTTGTGGATGGTTATAGCATAGCAATGCGCACAATAGCAGACAGACGGGTGAGAGTGTTGGAATAATATTCATAAATTATTTTTACTGCATTTAGATGAATGAAAGTCCTTGACCATATTTTCCCTTTTAATATAAGGAAAGTTTTCCCTTAACTTTCGCCTTTCTGTTTCGTTTATCGAAATGTTTCCAATATCGAAAGTAAATATCAAGCGCAAAGCTACCACTTTCCATCTACTAACGAATTATTTTTATTTACTTAGAAACACCATTTATCTACATTAGCCAAACCTGCCTGCGATGGTATAATACGCAATAAAAACATGACTAACTGTACCTCAGCAAATAGGGGAATAGCAGAAGACAATCGTATGCCCTTTCCAGTTAGGAAAATGATTTCTTGTCCCACCGGATAAAGCGTTTCCCCTCCTGTTCTGTGTGTGAGCAGTTTCACTTAAGGCAAACACACACACACATACATTCATTCGATTCCAATCAAATGGTTGCCCTTTTTCCTTTACGGACGGGTGCTGGCGTGTTGCACCTAGGGGATAAGGGCAGGATTTTCCGTTAACATCCCTGTTGTGCAATATGCCCTGCTGCCACTACTCTATCAGACGACCACCAGTGTACATAATCTGTGACAAAAGTAGAACGTTTCATTTTCGGGGTGATGTTGCGGAAAATTTATGACTATCAACACAGCAAAACCGCATCCTTAAACACCCGTGAACAGATCGTAAAACGATCGTTAAGTCATCATCGATCACGGGAATCAGTTCACACGATTGCGATTGGGCAGGCCGAACAGGAAAGTGTGTTGCCGATGGCGAAATAAATCTTCCTCATTGAGTACGGGACACCAGTAAGATGGGAACGTTTTACCTTTGCATTGTAATGGCCATTTTGCTCTGCGGTTGTAAATCAGGCTGGACATTCCAATGGTGAGCATGCAACGGTTATGCAGTGCGTGTGTAATTTTAAGGACTTTCGTTAGCCGTTTTTGAGGACTAGCAACGTAGAGCTAATAAATAATTTTAAACAATCTGGTTGCTCCAGTGTCCAGTGGCACCGTTAAGCGTTCCCTTTCAATGATAGAGAATTTAGGGCCACACGTATGAATGGAAGACTGCAAATAACGTACGAACTGTGAAATTGATCATCTTTGAACAACTTTTCAGTGCATCATTCATTTCTCTCTAGCACAGTTGTGATTGAAACCCAATGAAAAGCATATGTATATATGGCTTTTTTTGTTGTTTAATTTAATTTCATTCTATTAAATTGAACTTGAAAGGGGTCTGATCATTTTGTTGCTTGATTATTAACTGTTGTTGGCCCATTTTTGGTTTTTATTTAATTCATAATTTTAACACACGGAAGCAATTTCCGAAAATATTTTTAACCTGAAATTAACATATAATAGTTTGGTTTTGCTCTCAAATAAAGCAAAAGCATTAAATAATCACACTATTGCTCATCAATTTAATAGAAGATTATGGTGTTCCTGATCCTTGCCGTTTCCCACTGTTCGATGAGTCAGTCCGTGATGCATAATTTATGTGCTCTCTCCTGCACGCCTGCCACTGGAAATTGGGCGCCGGGAACGGAATCGAACCATCGGCATCAAAGACGCATTTAAAATAGGACTAGGCGTCGGCCTGCCCGGGGGAAGAGTTTTGCTGTGGTGATATAATTTCCCTCGGCCGTGCGGCCCGCCACACAGATCTCTTACAAGGATGCTGTATTATTACGAACGGACGTGGCCTGAACAAACGTTTGTCTCATTTCGATTGGTGCCACCCAGCCCGTCCCCGAGGGATTCCCAATTGCGCATACGCGAAGGAGCGAAACGAGCGCTTCTCAAGGTCAGCACGTAGAAAAGAACACTTTTCACCCCTTAACCTGAGATGTACGCCCGTGGGCATAGAATGAGAAATTGCCCTTCCCATCCCATTGCACTGATTCCCGCTTCCGGACAGAGGCATCCAAAAACGTACGGCCAAACGGTCGGAAGGAACAAGGAGCGCTTCTTTTGCCACGGTACAAAAAACTACACTCGGCGTTAGGACACGAACTGTCCCTACTTTTGTAGTGTAGGGTTTTGATTTAGGGCGCGCTGAGGGATGCTTTTTTACGCATTGGCTGTACGGTAAGACGGTTTTCTGGTTGTAAAAGGGGTTAGAAAGGAGTAATAATCTAAGGACAGGGAAGGAATTGCAAACTCGCACGTGCAAACACTGGTTGAGTTGAACGTTTGCAAATTTCAAAACTCGTCATTTTCAATTTCTAATCAATATTCATTTTTTTATTATTATTAGCTCTTTTAAAGAAAAAATGTATACAACTATCAAATTGGACACTTTAAAAAATTCTTAACCATAAATTATGCCAATATTTTGGCTATTTTGCAAAAATGTTGAACGTTGTTTGAATTATCTTAGTTTGTGTAAAATCGTTGATGTCGATAAAGGGAATCTGAGATTAATTTAAATCGAGATACCACATTATGAAACGTTGCGGTTAATATAATTGAATTAAAAGTTCCTCAACTTTTTAAACACATTAAACATCGTTGCATATTGTATGGCCTGACCGTTTCTACTAGATAAACAAAAAGAATTTATAATATTGGACATAAACTAAGAGATGAAGCAGGATCAAAACAGAAAAATTAAAAAAATAAAACATTTAATGTAAGATCTAAACAGGGATTATATTTTCCAGAAAACAAGAACATTAATTAAACTTACTTACCAGCGTTAAACAAATCAAATCAAATAAAAAAAGGCTAGGCAGCGATCAGTTATTCTTCACTTGAACTACAAAAAAACTTATTTTTGTATTTTATTTTAACGTTGAACAACGCATTTCTTTTGAACAAACTACCCGTCATCAATAATAGGCAAACATGAACAAATTCAACTATCAACAACAATGTTTCGTAAGTCAGAACAAATTGCTTTCAAATTAAATACGTTGGTTGAATAGATCTTGCGAAAGCGTATCCTTTCCTGGGACGAATCAAACCGTGCGAATTCCGGCCTCACAAATATAGTTCACACGTTATGCAACAAAAGTAGCAAGAAGGGAAAATGCATCCTAAAGCCCGTGGTGGAACCTGCTTTTCTTCCTAGCCACAACGGGCAGGGCCCAAACATTTCCTCCCCTTTACCGGGCATGGATGCATTTCCTTCTCAACATTGCTTTTGTGCTGCCAGCTTTTACAAACCCCTCATGCAGCGGAATGCCGTGTTGCGTTCATTCATACACGAAAGGGAGTTTTCATTCAGCAAAAAAATACAATCCAACACGAGAACTCCTGCCAGTTGCGACACGGCAAACAACCAAACAACACACAATGCACAATGCAGGCCGAAATCCCGCGGCACCAGCACCAAACGGTGCGGGGCAAGATCGGGATCGGGTTGAGTGGGATTTGTGAGCGGGTTTTTCGTCTTCCGTACGCACCATCGCGCTGAGAGCTGGAATACGCAGTGTTACGCGGGGCGCACTATACACGCAGGCACTCTCGAGTGGGCTCGAAGGAAAAGGAAATATGCGCTCTTGCACAATGAGGATCGACACGATGTGTGCGACTGGCAGTAACGAAACAAGGAGTAAGTTCTCACGCATCATCATCATAAAGCGATTCCTATCAAGCGATTGCTTCCACCACCAGGTCGTCCGTTGCGATCCTGCCCGGTCCGGGTTGCTCCAAACGGAACAGACAATCGGGCCACACGTGCAAGCGCTATGATCGTGAGAAACGAGGCGAACGGGCAACGGCTGCCTTTATTAGCATCCTTTATGCGTTCGATCCTGAGTGGAGAACCGCTCGGTGGCAGGATGGTGTTGAAATGGGCCGGGTTTGCCGCAATGAAGGGCTCCCCGCGGAACACAGACTTACACAAAACCACACAGGATTAGTGCACACAGGATCCGAAAGAAAGCCCCGACAGAAAAGATGTCAGTTTCAATTTATCATAAGAATGGACGTAATTTACATATTATTCTTATGGCTGTGCTTCCGTGACAGCACAAGAGCCTTGATGTCCCGAGCAAAAGGCCCTCCTAGTATGTTCTTGGTGCTTTTATCCTTACCCGTACAAAGGAAGGGCCTCTATCGAAGGGGTCACAAATGCATGCAGAATCATGGGAGATTCGTTTTTGGGATCCACAAAACTTTACTTTCAATTTAATTGCTGCGTTCTTGTCCAAAACGTCTTGGCTGTCACCTTCACGATGGAAAGGTCAAACGATACTAATTGTATCTACCTGATAGTGGCAATCAGGAGTGATTTTGTGCTACCTGCAGTGTCATTTCACCTTCCAACGTTCTCATGCAAAAGAATGTGACAGTTCGCAGTGTAGCATGCTCAATCAACCGATTCCATTTGCCCAGCGGTTGGTGAGCCTTTATGATTCCCACTTTCGATCTCGCCCAAGGAAGGGCAGGAATCTCAAATAGGCCACATGCACAGTTGATACCCTTAAATTTTAATTTGATTGTATGCCTGCGTATTGTGGGTCTGCGGATGAGAATTCAAAATGAGGAATAGCTTCACATAGCTTTGTGCGATCGTTAGTGTGGCGCGACAACGAAATGCGAAACCCTTTTCTTGGTTTGGGATTGGTAAGGAGATGTATTTGTTTGACTACAGCTAACGGATGACAACAAGCAAATACTGCAGGAAGTTGAAAGTGAAAGGAAAGTACGGCCCAATCAAATGAGTTGCTTCCTTTTTGAATGAGAAATTAGCTTTTGTAGAATAAAGCGCTTACGGTGCGTGGAACATAATTAAGAAAGGAGTACAATCGGCGTGGTCTTGTGTGTTGCAGCCGTATATATTTTGGCTCCTGCAAGATCGAATCCCGAATGGTTTATCTTTGGGCATAAAGTTACTCACTGTTACGGTTACGGTAAAAAAAAAACACAACAATTATACAATTTACAATGCCTCTCGCAGGACACAACTCTACTGTTGCTACTAGCAACTTGGTAGTACTACAGCAACGATATACATCAGCCAAACACAACTGTTGCTAACAAATTTTATGTTTCAGTGACAATTTTTGTACTGCTTTTCTCATTCTTCAGTTTCCTAAAAATCTACTTTTCTTTATAGTTTGCATCAATTTTGGATTTTTTGTCACCAGTTTTAAACAATGTTTGTGTAGGTTTGTCTTAGTTTTGTTTTATTGTGTTTTGTAAGTTTTGGATTGACTCAAAATAAAAAAAAATATTTGTCTTATCACAAAGGGAAACCACAAATCTCCTTATCAAATTCCATCTATTAAACCATATAATAGAAGCCTGTTTTTGAAATGGTTGACAAAGTAAAGCCGTTAAAGTTAAAACAGTTTTACTAAGTGTGTTCTTTACTTAAAGCCTGATTTTTAAGCGATACAATACATTGATTATTTTTCATACGCTCTTTAAGTTTATTCTTGTAAAAAAGTCGTCATCATGTTATATATTTATAAAAATGATTCGAAAGCTTAGACAAATAATTATTGCACTATTGCAATAGTAAAATTCCTTCGGACTACTTCATATATATATTTAACATACTCAAACAACATAAAACCAGATGTAAGGATTCAAAAACTCATCAACCGTAAACAAGATTACTCGACAAGGACAACGGCATAACAATCCACCATTTGCACAAAGCATTCCGGAACCGGTAACCGAAAGCAAGACCACCGAGTGTCGGAGCGCAAAATTAAGTCAGCACTCAACCCCTCTCTAGACGAACCAGCCGCGCTCAATCCGATCCCGTCGTCCGGTTAGGGGCGAACAGAAACGTGCAAAAATACGACTGCTTCTGCAGCAGCTAACCTGTCTTGCGCGCCGTCGTTGCCGTTCCCTCGGTAGGGCTTTGCTTTGCCTAACGGCAGCACTGCCTGTGCCGTCGCGTCTTAGCGCAAAACCTTGGCAGCCGAGATTGGAACAAGAAAGGAAAGGAAACACCTGGAAATACGAGCCGAGCGATATCCGTTATCCTCGTGTGAGCTAGCACATCCAGCGCGGAGCGTACAGGACGAAGGAACGCCGCTTCTATACCTGTGTGTACCGCCCCTGGTTACCGGCGGGTTCATGTTCCCTTACTTTTCTGCTGGCATGCTTCTTCTTTGTTCGCTGCCTGCTCTTTGTTTCATGTTCCTGGGTGCAGCCGCGAGAGGTAAATCTGTAGCCCAAAGATCAGGCCCGGGCCATGCCTCCGATGTAGCTTAAGTATGCTGCTGCTGGTCAGGAAAGGACCGACGGCCGCCTTCCGCAGACAAGACCGGGCTGAAGAGACCTGATCCGGAGGATCAAATTTCCACCTGGACCCACTGTACCATACCCATTTCGCCCGTCTCGGCCGCTGGATTATCCCAAACGCCGTGGAGGCCGCACGCAGGTAACGAGTGCTAACGAAATCTATTATCTTTGCTCCGGTTTTGGCTCTGCTCCGGGTCGCCTGTAGGATAGGATGAGGATTTTGGTGTGTGCTTTGTAGATTGAATGTTTGGTAAAGTGTGATGGAAAGAAATTGTCCACCCGGCATAGGGTACGGTGCCTAGATTTGCGACACACTTCTCATCGCAGCTGCCGTCCCTAGATTGCGACAGATCATCTCGATGAGTTTTGGGTTGTTGCTGTTGGTACACATTGCCCGTTGGATGATTGATTGGATCTTTCGATAGCACTAGGCCTACCACCCATTTGCCCGGGCGCCCTTCCCGTACTGGTAGCAGCTGTCCACCCGGAGGAACCTTTGGAAAGGAAAGCAAAACATTACGACGCACTATTGTTGGCCACTCGAAATTGTTTGTCGATGCATCACCTCTCGTCGCAAAACCGCATCACTGTGTTGCTTCTGTTGCCTTGCCAAATCCAAACCAGCTGGCCATTGCAAGGGCTGGCGGGATCGAACAGATGTCACGGACACGGCAAGATGGTGGCACGCAAAGGTGTAGCAACAAATCCCAACTGCTGGATGATGAATTGGGTGCGATGTGAAAGATATATTTTATTACAGAGCTTTCGGTTTAGTTTCTTAATGACGACACAAATGGTTGTAAAGAGGTTGTCTATTTATGCCCCAAATGTGTCACCGGGAAAGGGAAATTGTTGTCCAGGATACAGTTTAATCTCGGCAAGTTCCACGTTGGTATGGAGAATTATTTCGTAGTGCTATGGGCGACGATAAACAAACGGAGTTATCATAAAACTTGCTCACCATAAAGTCATAAAGCGTAAATACTTATTTATGACACCACAAAAATGCCAAAAGTCGTATATCTTGCTAAAAAAAGACGGTTTACGCATTAGTTCGTAATGGTTGATTTTGTTAAAATGAAACTATTCTATTAGAAAGAAACGGGACAGTCTCAAGCGTTTTACATTGCAGATATTTTTTGATCGATTTCTTTTACCAATTGGAAAGCAACAACAACTCAATTATTCATCTTTTGTCTGAATTCTATGTAAATGTGTAATTTCCAAGCTAGCAGATGACTGTTCCTTACTATTATACATAAATATTTTTTGTCCTTCTCATTCTTTTTGTCTTTCTTCATAAGAGAAAGAATCTTGAAAATTCGTAAAGAGATGCCGTAAAGAGACCGTAAAGAGAGTAAAGACTCCCTGTTGGCTTTGCTAGTAGGTGACGGATGCGTTATCGGATGTAAAGTAGTCAAATTAAACCTACTAAATTAGTTAAATTTAAACTACTTACTACTATTAGTTAAATTAAAATGTATAAAAAGAAATTATTTATCAAACGGCTCATTGACTTTCAAACTATTAATTATAACATTCAATTAAAACGTAATTTCATTCCAATAATATCCATTCCCTTAAGTCGATAGTTACCGACAGGCGGGCTTCAAATCCCCCAAACGACGTACATTTAATAATGGTGTTTTCCTTTTCCTTTCCAGGTGGTATTACACACCTGTCGTCGACACTTTACGCTGGTGGACGTTGAGAGATGATTCAGAGATTAGCAATGACACAAGGCAATGGCTTCGTCGAAGGATTTGTACCGAAAGCAACGCTTCCTCCATCGGTAGGCAAGTGCCACCACATCCTAGCGCAACACAACCACATGGTGCTAGAAGTGATAGAAAAATGAGTTTCATACCAGGAAGCAGCAAGAAAGGAACTTAAAAAAAAAAACAGATAAAACGGACAGTGTTCATCATTTGGAAGATGGCGCTTCCAAAACATGTCCTCGCGTCTAGCGGGCAACCTGTAGCAGGCCGGGAAACATACGGCAGACGAGCCCAGAGCGTCCGTCATCATAATCATCAGCACCATTACGCGAACGAAGGAAACGATCGGTTAGCAGGGCTGGCGCACCGGAGGATCGGCGTCTCAACACCGGCGTTCTCTCGGCATTGACCAGCAGCAGGACGCGGAAACAGTGCACCCATCGCTGTCGCTCTCTCTCACACACTCTCATCTCCTTCTGCTGTTTAACCCACGGAAAAGGGATCCAATTTAGCCCACCGGAGGAAGCAAAGGAAGAAGTGTTTCGAAACGAAACGAAAATGCCCAGCACACGAACCACGTGCAGGAGAAGGAAGGATGGACCCGTAGGTGCGGGCAACACAGGTCGCACACACGGTTTTGCCACAGCAACAGCCTTCAAGTGGGGACATGCTCTCACACACACACACACACACACAAACACGAAAAAAACGGTTTCGGAGCTGCAGCTGCCCGGCATCTTCTCTATTGAAACCGGTGAAGGTTAAGGGAAAAAGATGGCGCAACTGGGCGATGGCCGTGTGTTCGTTCGAAATAAACGCAACGGGTAAGAGAATCACCCCGAAAAAGCTTACAACTCCGAAGGGACGAGGTGGGGGGGGGGAGGGTTGTTGGAGCAGGAGAAAATGGCACGCAGCAAAGCCGAATAAACCGCAACCGCGATTACCAGGAAGGTGCGTGAAGAAGGTTTCCCTGATGGCGCAAAGGAGCGCAGTTCAAAAAAGCGGTTGTGAGAGGAAAAAAAAGAAGAGAAGAAGCAACAGAGGATGATCGCAAAATGTTCCCGAAAGCTTAACCAGCCTGGCGTGATCGGTAAACACGCGACGCAGTTTTTAGCTGCATTTTGCTTGTAAAGTAATCGAAAAGAGAGCGAGTAATTGTGATTGTTCAGTGTCACTCATTTCTTCATGCTAAATCATATTTAAAACATTTAAAGTAATGAAACGATATCACCGCCACCAGCTGGAGTGATCGAGCCGGTTAACGGTAATAGCACGGCATTTTTTTTTAATTGTTACGTTCTTTTTCGCGATCATTGTACGGCACGCGACAAGAGGACACAACATTAATTGCACCCAGCAGGATGAAGACAGCAACAACCGCGGCTGCAGCCACCAGGATCGACCAGGACCAATTATCGCAAAGCCATTAATTGTACGCCGAGCGGTGAAGATTATGTGCGCACACTTTGCACCAACGCAGCTGGTGCATTTTTATGCGTTTTCCCGGATTCGATAGCGTTTACACGAATCGAGATCGAACTGACCCCGGTTGGTTTGAGGAAATTCATTGCACTGTCAGAAGACACGCGGATGGGTCTCGGAATCGCGATCTCTTTTTTTTTTGGAAATATGATTAACAGGAAGAACTGGTTCCACGCAGAATCACGCAGCAGCTGGTAAGCAGTACTGGGGCCATCTAACAGAACCGTGAACATAGTACGGGGAGAGGACATGGAAACGAAATCACCGAAAGATCCGCTCCTCCCCAAACGTGTGTCTCCAGATACAATATACATATATGTACACATTAATACTCCAACAGCCTTTCAGCTACATTGCGCATCGCTTAACGTAGTGTGGAAAGAACGTGTCAATGCCAAATGCACCACGGCAAAAGGGCACGCGATACGATCCGTCCTCGCAATCCGGATGGCAGGTGTTCCTGCCCGAAAAGGTGGGCTACATTGTACACGCGCAGTATCACCCTTGGCACGCGGGTAATTTGTACTGCAGCGAGAGCGTCCCGAGTGCCTTTAATGACTTTCAAAACTTTAATAGCCGATAACGAGAAGGGTTGCTGCATGATGATGGCATTCCCTTCGGCGTGTCGGTTATGTTTTTTTTTTTGTTTGCTTGGAAGAGGAGTATACTGGGTTAAAATTTGGTTCTTCTGCATTTGTTTTTGGTTTCCCTTTTTTTGGATCACCTTTAGCTGCAACGATGATCTTTTCTTTTTGCTTAGCCTTACAACAACGCTAGCAGACGGCATCTCTTCCGTTCGGTGATCTTAGTTCCGATAAATTTCACACCTTTAAGCGCGATAACAAAGGGGAAAGAAGGATAGTACCACGTGCTATCGACATCAAAAGTGATGAACGTTGGAATGCATCTAACGATGTTACAACTGCATGATGCGGCTAACTGTAGCACCTTTACATCATCTCGAATGGCTCGAAAACGATTCTCGCCCATCCGTACCATCGAAGGGTTCAATGCATTGTGAACGAAGAAATTGCAATCGTCCAAAACCTCTGAACCGATCGATTCATCAATCTTCATTAGTGCTGACAAACCGGGGCGCCGGTTTTCTCTCTTCGTTTCTATCACTTTCCTTCTCTCTCTCTCTCTGCGTCATCTTGCTATCGAATTTTAAGGCATCATTAATCGTTCCAGGATCCTTGTGATTGTGCCGATCGGAAGGATACATTTCGGACATGTTACCTCCGTTGCTGCAAACGCTGCAATGATATATTATTTATTTCACTTTGTAAAAAGAAATCAAAAGCATACCGCTTCCGGTGATTAAATTGTTGTGTGAAATGCTACAATGAAATTTAAACCGTAGCGAAACGACATTCAAGCAGGAAAATAGAAAGCAAAATACATTCAGATGTAATAACTGCAAAGATGTTCAAATAATACCGTATATTGATTATTGGGCAACCATCAGTTAAACTAAACCATTGTTTCTATTCTGTCTGCTGCAATCGATACGCAGCGAAACAGATAATGTGAGATACTCTGTAGATCGCAGAATACAACCTAGCCTGGCCTCAACCGTTCAGCGGCAACAAATTTACCTTGCATGCGCGCTCACACACTCACACACCCCGTATCGATTGTACAACCGATCCGTCACAACCCCATACCGCCGGAAGTGGGAGCGGTTCTAATTGTCCGCTCCGAAATAATGGAAAACCTGAAATGAGGTGAAAAGCATCGTACCTCCCCTATCGTTACCTCAATTCTAAACCCTCAGAACATGTGTACCGAGTTTGAAAAACGGAACCGACGATCCTCTCCGATCAGACAGGCATTAGCTAAAGGAGTGGCTCCTGGTTGGTTTTTGGGGGAGGCCGCATCGGGGAAGGAGAGAGAGAAGGAATGAAAAACGTAACCCTACAATGGATCAGCTGTGTGTTTGCTACGTACCAACGGACGCACTCAGATCCAAACAACTCTTCCAACTGGTATTGAAGAAGCATTAAGTGGATGAAGAAACGTACCCTTCACACTGCTACCTATCCCATCGCGCACAGTCTCGCAAAAGGGCAGATCGAAATGGCCATTGGGGTGTTCTCACAGTTCATTCGCTTTGTGTGTGCGCATTGTTTCGCGCGCTTTTGTTCAGCTTCAGTGCGTTTGCGTGTGTCTCGATATGCAAGTAAAAACGTGGGGAACAGAGTGACAACCCGGTAGATGTAGAGGGCTTGGGGAGAAGCAGTACACTACACCCGAGGTTTGGAGTGGATATTGATTCTTGATTTGTAAATGGGGATAAAATGTATCTATCTATGTACTATTGCTTTTATCACTCTAGTGAGAGTTCTTTCAGTATTATAAGGAGATTATGTTCCCATTTAATTAGTAGCCCATCTATTCTAAATTTTACTTTGGTAGTACAAATTTATCACACATTCATTTTCCATGATCCATGTATTTGGTGCGATACTGGCGCAGCACTTCGTCCAGCTTTGCAAGAAAGTTTGCCACATCTTCCGGCTTAATACCTAGCGCAGCACTTGCCGTAAGGTACGGTACATTGGCTTTTGAGCAGTGGGAGCCCCACGCCTGGAATGTGTTACCATCGATGGTTTTGCTATCGGCGGTACTTACCACTCGGCAGCCGGACACTCCACGCTTCTGCAACATGGATCCAATCATCTCCAGCCGCCCTGAGCTCGTTTCAAACGATACCAGCGACATTGCTACGAAAGAAAATAGAGCATCTTTTAACTGAAAGCTGCTTGCAAAGAGCTCCCGACACTTACCTATGGAGATGAGATTACGGCAAGGCAAAACACGTTCACCGTGCGTTCGGGCTAGATTCGTGAACCCTTCCAAAAGCTTGTCGTACGCTTGCTTTCTTTCTTGGAGCAGATTTTCGTAACCGTTCCTTCCCAGGGAAAGCAACGTCATAAGTACGTCCAGCGACTGTGTGCCGGATGCACGGCCAGGATAAAGCCTGGCAAAGGCGTCGACCGTATCAACGTCGCTGAACCCCGCCACTATAGCACCACCGACTGGAACGAGCAGATTCTTGTCCGTGCTCTGTATAAACGCATCAATTCTGCCCGTTCTGGAAGCTTGTTGCAGTTGGTGGCAGTAGTACGAGCTCTGCAAACCGTACGCATTGTTTACCACGTTCGGTATGCCGTGCGCTTTGCATAGCTTGCCAAGCTCGACCACATCGTCGCTGCTGCGTGGCGCAAAGCAGCTCGTAGTGGATAGAACACAACAGATGGTTTCAGCACCGAGTTCGTTGATTTTTGATGCAAATTCGGAAAGATTTGTGGCAAACGGTGATTTCGAAGCGTTCAGTGATTGTTCCGTACACTCTGGTGTCAACAAACTGTCTATGATGATGGGCGTTAGCCCCGCGGCTAGAATGCTCTTGAAGCAGGACTGTTGATCGACACGGGACCATAGCACGTAGCGTGATGTAGCTCTTTTGCTGTGAATTGCACGTAAGGTTAGCATCACAGTCATTCCAGTGGCCAGCGGGACAACGATTGCATGGGAACAGCTCGGAATGCCAATGGATCGTATCAAGTCCCGTACCAAACTGTTCGTCAGATTTGCCATAATCGTCGAACCGGCTGCTTTCGGCTGTGCATCGGTCAAATTTCCCGACCGTCCAATGCCATGGGCAAAGTTGTAATGCCTACGACGCACAAGATCTTGAAAAATTGTAGAAAAAGTATCTTTAGTGGAAGTGACAAAATAATTTATTTGCTCTACTCTCACCACAAATTACCCGTCCTTCCCGTTCACCAACGCCACATCGAGAAGGAAAGTTGTTACTGTCCAGCAATGCCAGTTCGCTGATACAATACTCAATCATCGGTTCGCTCCATCCCGATAGTGGCAGCTTGCGCTGCAAAAGCAAGCAAAGGGGGATTAAATGCATACGCGATGGCATTGAGCCAACCGTTTGGTAGGACGTACCTGTTCGAGCAACAGTTTGATTTGTTTATCACGCTCCGCACGTGCATCGTTCGCGAGGGAAAGATAATTTTCTGGAACAAGACTTTTTGCGATAGATTTTAACGTAGTGTCGTTCATTGGTATTTGGGGGCCTATCGTTTGCCGACCGGTAAATTCCGCCGCTGATGAAGAGCTGAAAGAACTTTATTTACGTCGTTCAAGGGAACTGTCAGTTTGATGGCAGGGTTGTGTGCAACTCTATGACCAAGATGCATAGCGTACGGCGTGGTATCCCAGCAATTTATTAATTTATAATTGAGAATTAATTATGATAATGACCAACAACTTATTTAATAATTAGATTACTATCCAAAATTGCCTTTCAATGGCTCCGAAGGATCTTAGACCATTTTTGCAACCTCCGTTTGATGTGTGCCCTTGTGGCCATCTCAGATCTACACATCTTACGTACAAAAGGACGCGAAGTTGACAGTGCTAGAAAAACACGATCAAAGTTTTCAAAAGCAGCGAGAAGAAGCTCAGCGCCAAAAAAAAACTACCAGACGGGCAGAATTTATACAGTTTTTTTTGTTTACATCTCAATCCGCAAGACGATTGAAGACATTCCGGGCATTTTTCACCTACGTGTACGTTTGCAAAGCTCAAGGTCGAATGTATACGTGCGCGAAAAGCGTATAGTGAGCGCCCTTGGGGCAAATCAACGATCGTTGCCGGTCGACAATACGATTTACCATCGAAAATGTATCGCGCAAGAGTGTGAATTTGTTGGAGTGATATTAAAAAAAGGGATTGCCTAAACGTTTGCAGCGTTGTTGCACAGGCATAGCGAGTATGAACGGTCCGCCGGGTTTGTCGATCTTTAATGATGGAGTTAGTATCAACATCAATCGCAGCGCGCTGGATCGACAGCGGGCCGCCGAGGAGGAGGAAGAGCTTGCGGACCAAAAACGGCGTCAGGAGCAGCTGGCGAACGAGCTGGAGAACGCGTTCGATGATTTGGAGTGCGACGATACGCTGAATTCCACCCACCGATCGCACTACACCGACGAAGACGACGACATTGATACGGGCCACAATGGCAAAGGACCGCGAGTTCCGGCCGTACCACTACCAAGGGTGCAATCGAACGGGATGATGAATCTCTTCGATCAAGATACGGCACCTCCCCACCTGAATGACTATGCAGGAGGAGCGGGAGGTGCAGCTGTCCGTGAATTGCGTCTGCTGCTCGAATCGAAATCACGCGAGCTGGAGCATTTGTCGAAGGAAATGTATGCCCAGAATCATAAGCACGAACAGCAGATCGCTGAACTGGAGAAAAAGCTGCTGATCGAACAGGCAGATAAGGATCGTGCAAATATGACGCGCGATCAAACCCGCGAACTGCTTGTACAGAGCAAGACGAAAATTTCCGAACTGGAGGACGTAATCGACAAGCTGGACAAAAAGGTGTCCGGGCTGAAAGATGAGAACGTAAAGCTGGAGGGTGAGCTGGAGCAGAAAAACACGATGCTGCAGGACAGCTTGCATCGCTACAGGATGCTGGAACAAAACACGACGCAAAAAGCAGACCGTCACACGGATGCACTGCTGAAGCAGGCGGAGGAACGGCACAATGCGAAAGTTACGATGATGCAGCAACAGATCGACAATCTTCGCAGCGAGCTAGACGAACGGCAGCAGGAATGTCGACGGTTGGAGGCTCGCTACAGTGAGCTGCAAAAGTCCCGGGAAGCTTTGCTGATCGAGCAATCCGAAAGCGTGCAACGGTTGCAGGATCAGCTGGAGGATTCGCAACGTCAGTGTTCCAATTTGCTGTCGAAGACGAAACACCAGGGTGATTACGAGCAGGAACGGTTGCGGCTACGTAGCCGTATCAATGCGCTCGAACAGGAACAGTCTGGGATGCGGCAAACCATACACGATCTCACGAACCGGCTGGAGAAAACGAACGCCGAGCTCGAGCTAATGGATAGCCTAATGCATGTCCGGACAGAAGATGACGATGATGCAATGGGTGATAAGAAACAGACAAACGCCAACGTCACTGCTGCCGGCTATACCTTTGCCCAGCGGAATCTAATCGGCAGTACACCAAACAATAATCCACCACCGCAGACGCGCAAACGGGTCGGTGACGGAGGCGATAGTGATGATCGGCTGGTACGGCTTAAAAACGAGCTACTGGTGTGTATGACCGGGCAGAAGGAAAAGCGAGAAACAATACGTCATCTGGAAGCAAACCTGCTGGCAAAAGATCGCGAGCTGGAACAGCTCAAAAGGGACGAAAGCGAAACGCTCGTACAGATGAACCAGTACAAAGAGGAAGCGTTCCGGTTAGCTTCCAAATGTAAAATTCTCGAACAAGAGCTGCAAAAGCTAACAGAAGATGGACAAGGCACGAAAAAGGACACCGAACGTTCTAATCGACGTCGCTCAAGCTTCGATGTGCGTCAGGAAGCACTGGAGGATAAGATTTTCACCCTTCAGCAAGCGAAGCTAGAAGCGGAGGAACAGATCGAACTGTTGGAACGTGAAAATAAGCAGCTCTCCGAACGGTGTAAAACGCTCGACAACGAAGCTGGCACCTGTTCGGTGCTAAAGTTGGAAGTGGAAAAGCAAAAGTTCCTCCTGGCTGACGCTCAGAAGGAATGCGAACGGTTGAAGCGATTGTACATTGAGGTGAGCGGAGCGAAGGAGGAGCTTGGCCGAGAGCTGAGTACGCTGAGGGCACAGGACAGTGCCAAGCAGATTGCTGCCCTGCAGGAGCAGGTCGTTTCGCTGGAGCGAGCGCTTCAGCTGGCGGAACTAAAGGCCAGCGAGCTGAGCAAGTTGCTCGACAAGGAAAAGACGAGCCACGAAGAGTTGCTGAAGCAAATATCGAACAGTATGGATGGATGCAGTGGTCAAAAGGGTGACGGTAAGGGCGCAACCGGAGGAGGACAACCGCCCAGTGCAAACTGCACCAAATGCATCGATGGATTGACGGAAATCTCAAAGGTAAGGAACTCTGGGAAAGTATAATTATTTATTCTTCTTTTATACGAAAAATTTCTTATAACTTGTGTGAAATTTGGATTGATTGATTTTTGATTGATTTAGATAGTATCTGCTCAATCGTTGTTGTTCCGTATGATTACATGAGCGATTTAACGACACTAATGTGTACAAATTGGAATAATTTTACAAATCGATGTAAAGAATAAAAAAAACTATGAGTAAAGATTTAAATAAAAATCTTCGAAAAGGAAGCAAGTAAATCAGGATGCTCCATTATCCACGAGGATCATCATACAAGCCAAAATAATTTAACTGGTGCCAAGTCCCCCAAGGAAGAGTGACATAGTACTTGTTATCTGAGATTTTCTTATAAAAAGAGGTATTTGCTAAGTATTTCAATACGATCTCTATGTGAAAAACTCATCACAAGAGCATCGACTGTAGTTTATGAATAATTTATTTGAGTTTAATGCGATCGCTTTTGCTTTCTCTTTTTTAGCTGGAAATTGAAAATCTCAAACTACAATCGACCTGCTCCTCACAGCTGCGCGAAATTGGCGAACTAAATGTTCAGCTAAACGAACACCGTGCGACAATAGGTGAGCTTCACAAGCGTCTCGACCTTAAAGCGGAACGGGATCATCTGATTGACGAGCTGAAGGAAAAGGCGGCCCAGTTTGAGCAGATCATAAGGAATCAAATTTCCACCAACTCGTCCAGCACCACCTGCGACAGTGCCACTTCACCGAGGCGGATTTCCTCCCGTGATCAGAGCGTCGGTACGGACCCGGATGCCGCCGGAGAGGGCAGAGGAGTAAGTAGGTCCTCTCCATCATCACCGGCCATCGATCAGCAGGATATACGGCGACAGTTGCGTGATCAGGAGCAAAAGGTACGGGAAGAGATGGCGAAAGCGTTTGCCGGGCAGATAAAGCAGATTGAGGAACGGTTCCGCATGCAGTTTGCACGGTTTGAGGAAAATATTGACACCCTTAAGACCGAACTGTACGAGCGGATGGGCGAGCTGAAGGTACGCAATCAGGAGGTGGAAGTGCTAAAGTGTGCAATCGTAACCGAGCGTGAAAAGATGAGCGAAATGCTAGCGCAAAAGGATACGGATGCACGCACGCTGTTCGACAAGCAGTCGGAGTTGATGGGCAAGTACAAGGCCGAGCTGGCGAATGGACAGAAAAAGGTGCAATTTCTCGAACGAGAGCTACAGGAAAAGCGTGAGCTGGTCGCGAGTGAACGACAGTCAATGGAGAAGCTGATCGCACAGATTACGGCTGAGAGGAAAATGTTCCGCGAACGAGAGCAGGAAATGAACGATCGCTTTCAAGAGGTGGAAGCCGAATACCAGAAGAGCCTTGATTTGGTAACGGAAAAGTATCAATCGGCAAAGAAAACCGCACTCAACTATAAGGTAAGGGTGCACTTAAATCTTGTTTTTCTCTCTTTGCACAATAGTAATAACAAAACGAGCATGCGGATCGATCGTTTGCTTTCTTTTTTGTCAGAAATATGCGGAAGACAAGGAGCAACATATGCTAAAGGAGTACGATCGCATCAAAGAAGGCTACAACGTTGCGCTGCAAAAGGTGCAAACGCGCATGAAGGAGGCGCTGGAAAGCAAGGAGCAAACCTTGCGGGAAAGGATCGCCAAACTGGAAGCCGAGTACGAGACGAAGCTGCAGCTTGTTGTGAGGCAGCAAAGTTAGAAATGGTGTTCGGTGACCGGCGCAGTGCCGTGTATAGTCGATAATAGGATGAATGCTAATATATATATAACGCCACGCCATGACGATATTGTAACATATTAACTGAACAAACTGCCTTAACATTGAGAAGCAGTAGGAAGACACAAACTGCCATTTAAAGTAGTATCATATTAGTTCATTTTCATCTTGAGAGAGAGCAGAACGTCGATTATCCTGGTTGGATGCCGGTTTATCGATATGCACGGATAATAGATACATATTTTTACAAAAAAAAAAACTTAGTTGTTGCCTGGAAGAGTTAGTTCCTAAATCCCTTTGTTGTTTTTTCGATAAACAAAATTTTAAAACTCTTCTGTAAGCTTTAATACATAAAATTCGAAATTCGACCATCCATCGATCCTTCCGTTCTGCTGCTACATAACCATCCATCTCTGACCTGCTAAGGAGATGCAGATATGTAAAGCATAACAAGTATTTTGCTAATAGTATTTGTTGTAGATAACACAAACACACACACACACATTGCATGTGCTTGTAGTCGCAAAACAGGACTCGAAAAAAGCCTCTAAATAATACATTGTTAAAAGAAAACCATCTTATTCCATCTTTCTTTCAATTACTTCCTTATCGAGTACAACAACCGCTTTGCTGTCTGATGCCTGCAGCAACAAATTTTGATACCGCTCACGGTCTCGCGCCGTCGTCCACAAATCCGGGTTTAATATCGGACGGTTTTACGCCATCCTCCCACCTTAGCGTGGGTGTAAAAGGCAACTATCCTAATAAACGACATAAGAGGACCTTACGGGCTAGATCGTTCGGTTCATTGCGTACAACATGGCCAGTTTTCTCCTCCATTGTCCAATGGGACAAGCATCTTTTCTTAGCATCTTCCTCTCGAACGCGGCTAGCAGGATTTCGTCAGATTTGGACCGAGTCCATGCCTCCAAGGCATATGTGAGTACTGGAACTATATAGATGGGATACAGTCCCAGCTTCGTCAGTCGCGACAGGTTTTGTAAGTTGAAATGCTTCCTCAAGTTGTAAAAATACTGTCTGGCCGCCAGCATCCGTGCGCGCAACTGGACTTCAATACAGTTGGCGCCGCTAAACTTGGATCCGTGATCACTTACATATTCACACTTTCCGTTTCAATGGTGATATTTCTCCAATTTTTGCCCTCCTCTTCGCCGCAATACAGTGCCAACTGATGATGCACACAACAAACACACGCACAGCAGGTTTTTCTGACCTTGATTTTCTGGTTTAATTACAAATTAATAAATATTATACAGGCTGTCCACTCATCGTAACGTAAGCGCTGATGTTTGGACATTTATCTAACTTCATCGTATCCACTTGAAATTCTTTTGGCACTCGCCGCCAAGTTTGCGCATCGAAGTAGTAGTACGTGCCACGTTCGGTTGTGCCATTCTTTTCGTACGGTGTCATGCCGGGCACACGCGTTATCCACACCTTCTCCTCCGTATGATATCGCCAATCTCTGCTGTGCCTGTGGTGTTATGGTGATGGGATAAAGAGAAGAGGAGGAACGGATTGTGGGGTGAGTACAAACAAACCAAGGTTAGTGGTAAAAAGAAAGAAAGGAATATTTACAGTTCGGCAGCCGCTGCTAATTGCATCATATCACCAACGTTCGTATAAAATAAATAAAATAATAGATCATCCTTATACTTTTGCAGCGTTAGCTTCGACAGCTTGTCCCTTATTGACATGTTGATCAAATACTCTGGTGGTACGTGGTAGTCGATATCCTGAGGCCTAAAAAACACGGACACAAAGAGTTATATCAATGTTGTGCGAGCCAAAGGAAAAGAGTTGCCACCGTACCTTGCGGGCGCATCAGCGAAGGGGCCGCCAAAGCACGGGTACAGGTTTTCCACCGCGGTCAGATTCAAACCCAGCGCCATCAGATCCTGCCCCATCGCTAGCGATACCAGATTGGGATCCGTTTCCGCCGCCCGGAGGAACGTTAGTAGGCCCACCATACCGAACTGGTTATTCACCATGCTGGCAGGGATGTTCGTTACTGTTCCTAGGGATATAGGAGAAAAAAAAGCGAACGGTTTTAAACGATCAATATGGCGTCCGTTGCATCGTGGCGTTCGTACACCTTACCATTGGGTGATGTTTGTACGCCTCGTTTCATTGCTCCTTTGTCCATGTTAACGTTGGAATTGCCGGAATCACTCTGCAGGTCCATTCCCATGCCTGCCGCACTGCCCACCTGGCCACTACCTCCGGCACCCTTACCTCCCAAACTGTCCGTGCCGCCGTGGTGATCCGGATGGTGGTGATGGTGCACTCCTTGCAGGCCCTGGCTTGCCGCACCCATCTGATTTCCTTCCGCGTTTTGCGTGCCGGGCAACGCTGGAAAGTCTTCGTTCGACATAGTAAACGCAATTTGTTCGGACGTCGGTTGTTTTACCATGCCAACTATAATAGTAATGTGGACAATTGGAGATTAGGTAAACACTATAGTGGTTACGGGAAGGTGCTGGATACGTACCGTACGGTTTACTACCCGGTGGTTGCAGCGCGGTCGACTGCGGCAGGGATTGATCGTTTTGGCCACCGCGCGCGTTAGTGAGCGAGGGAAATTCGGAGAGATCGAGTAGGGGCGGTGTGCCGGTTTCCGCCGCACCACCGTCGAACACGCCGTGGTAGTTGTTGAGGCTATTCCCACTTTGAGATCCGTATCCTCGCGACTGCATGAACGAAACCATATTGGACTGTGAACGAAAAATAAAGAAAGAGAAAAATGAAAAAAAAACCTCAATTAAAGTTCAACTAAAAAAAATATAATTTTAAGTAATGAACTGGCTACAATTGGTTCCAAAATTAAAAACACCCTTTTATTTGCTTGACTCATACACCACTGAATTTCGCTGTTAGCAAAAATATTTTCTTCTTCGCAGTTTCCAATCGTATTTCCTGTTTTCTTTGAGATTTTTTTGTATGAATTATATTGTGACGAAAAAATGAAACATAAAGCAATCAGGAGAACCGCTCAATAAACGCGATCAGCGATAATAAAAAAAATCGTTGGAATAAAAGGTGACTTTCGAATTACAATTACAATTGAAGGACAACGTTAGCAAATTTGTGCAACTATGCTTTCCAATTTGCTCAATTCAAAGCCGTTTCTATTCCACAAACTACATTTAGAAGAATAAAGGCAATTTTAGTTCCGTTATACTGTGTTCAAACCCTCCAATATGAGGTTGTACGTATGTAGAGGAAAACCTTCTAAGCGAATAAAACGATCGATAGCAACCGCGACAGGAAATATCGTATACTGAGCGACGTCGAACTACCACCATTTTCGGCATGAAAGGTATAGTGTGAGAAAGGGAGACAGATTTCGGCGCCATCATCCGTTTGTGATCAAAAAGCTAGCGTTGCACTATTGCCAAGCTGCGAACGGAAGATATGCGTTGATCTAAGACACCATTGGATCACTTACATTGCCGGCACTTCCGCCCCCTGCTACTAGACTACCTACGCCAATCGATGCTAAGCTCGATGAACCCGACCCCGATGAGGATGATGCCGATCTCTGCTGATAGTATCCTTTCTGTGGCATTCCTTTCTGTGGTAGCACAGAACACATGCTTCATCAAAAGTACAGAGAACACACGGTACACAAGCACAATAGCCACCAGTGTAAGCAAACGGAAGGGGGGAGGGGGTACAACAAGTGCTTCCGGAAGTCTTGTAACGCACACACCCAGACACTCGACCAAACAAAACAGTCAGCCGGCTTTGCGAAGCACACAGCACACGATCGTCTATATAAAGTGTTTGGTCCTTGTAAAGCAGACGGCAGCTGTCAGTCAGTCAGATGAGCGAAACAGCGGTACACTACTGTACGTATGAGAACATAAGCGAGGTTATGAGCAAGCACGACGAAAACGCACGCGGGCAGGCGCGAGTCAACAACGCAACTGCGCAGCAGATTAGGGGATGTTGCGAATCTCCTTTGTACGGGCGGCCCTCTTCTCTCCACACACTATGGTGTGATACACTCTTGCACAAAAATCGCGAGCACCGTTTATTTGTGATTTATTTCACTTCACAACAGCTAGTTGCTAGCACTTGTCTACCATTTGTTTTACTTTGGCACGACACAAACGAGAGCAGTAGGCAGTGGAAGTGTTATTGTTTCACATCCGGTAGAATAGGTGCCCTAAGCGCGGGTTAGGACTGTGGAGAAAGCTAATCCGCGGATGGATTGTTGTTTGGAACGTTATCAGGCAGGGTGTGTTGCACTTAATTAGCGTTTTTGCGTATACATGGAAACAACGCGTCTATATTTGCAGTAACGCTAAGGAGAAGGAACAGAACAAAAAAAAACCGTACGGACAAGAACAATGAGACAAAATCACGCCACCAAGCGACCGAAACAACGTTCCCCAGCCAACTAACAAACCACGGAAACGCATCAATCTATAAAGAGATGAGCGCACGACGACGACGACGACGACCGAGCGATCCAAAGGGTAACCCAAAACGCTTCATCCGCGGACGCCTTCCAACACGCACACAGATGTACCCCTTTCCCCATCGCAGCACGTTTAGTCTTGTCGCAGCAGCGGCGGCATCACCACATCGCGCCACCAACAAAACAAATGATGCACCCGCCGCTGCTTGTCTACCTAAGGCCGATGCGAGGGCCCAACGATTCTACACTGCACAGGCGCACACTGCATACAAACAACAGCACAAACACAGATAAGGCGATGGTGGTGGTGTGGTGTGCGCCGGATGCTTTCGTACTGCGCACAGCCTACTATGCGCATAAAAAAGAGCAGATGCGGCAGCATATGAATCTTGTTCCCCAAGGTGATGGGAACGGGGGGACGGCGGAATAATAATAAGTACTATGCTGCCTGCGCGCTATGTAAATGTGCGCACACATCTTACTTTTCACTTGCTTAGGTTGCGCGAGAGGTTGATCACACCGCGAGGGCCATTCGGCTAGTGTGTGGGTGTCGCGCACTATTCACTATGTGGGTTGGTGTGTGCGTGTTTGTTGTTTTAAAATACGAGCAGCATGAATCGCGAATCATCGCAACACAATAACACCCTCTTACAATACGTAGCCGTCTATCGCGACATGGAAGATCTTCAAACCTTGATAGGAAAATCGCATCGTTTGCAGTATAAAACGCTCGTCAAACTCTATATCTGCGCGTTTTCGCCGGCTGTCAAGCAAACATAGTAAGAGCAGCTTGTTTAAAGAAATATAAAACAATTTGTGACTATAAAATATTTTGCCTCCAGTAGGTTGCGATCGATGTTCACATGGTTACAGAAAGGTACGCACGGGTAAGGTGTTGACAATAAAAAGGAAGAAAACAATCGTCGCCTACTACTTGGCAGGGTTTTACCTTGTTTCCTTTACCATGGAATGAGGCTTTTTCGTAAAAAAAACTTTTTGTGACAGGTACAACATTCCAAGAACGGTAATCAAGTTACATGCTAACCCGACAAGGAGAATATTTACTACTTTTCTTTAATGAGAAGGTTTTATGGGGATTTGCGGTTATGTACCTAGTTCTTGTTCTCTTAGAACTTGTCTGATTTTTAGGAATGTTTTATGATTTTTTAATACATAGACCTGTATAATAGAGAGCAAAATCTCTTCTCCCTTTTTAGTGGCACAGAAACCTACATATTTAAATAATCTGCGAAATACAATAATTACCCAAATAAAAACATAAGTATAAATTACTGATGATGTAAAACAAATCCAAAAGCATTCTGAGTAGAATTTAAATAATAAAAGAATACAAAAACGTACCACACAGCATCCCGTTTACCAACCAAAACCGAACCAAAAACCGAACCAAACATATACACAGTTACGAGGTATAAGTATGAACCTGACAAACGAACCGATAAAACATGTATGTTAGAACAATTTGTAAAAATTATTTTTTACAGTTTGATCGTAGTACAACACTAAACCATAGTTGTTTGTTTTCTTCCATGAACTATTCAACTGTTAACGTAAAGTATACAAGATTCCTAGACTCGCGCGTGATGTGCCTTTATGTGTTTTGTATGTTGTGTTTGCGTGTGTGTGTATGTGTGGGTGGGTGGTTAAGTGTATTGTTTGTGCGCAGTTGATTAATTTCATTAAGTTTGCTTTGTCTCCACTTACCATCGATGTGCCACCGACACCGGAAAGTGTCCTCCTGTCCGCGAAACCGCCCGCCGCACCGCTTCCAGCACCTCCGGCACCCCCTCCACGCTGCTGACCACCGACGCCACCGCCAAACAGGTTACTAATGCGGCCACCACCGGACAACGCATTGCTCGAGGACGACAGCTGCTGCTGGCTACTGTTGGGACCGTTGTTAGCGAGCCCGGCACCGCCGACGCCACCACTATTCGGTCCGCTCGAGCCACCCATAACGCTCGCACCACCGACGGGCCGGCCGGGATTGCCACCGTTCGAACTGGGCGATAGAGGCGCCACCGACGCGGACGATTGATTACTTTGCTGCTGCTGCGAGGGATTAGCGTTCTGTCCGAAGGGGCCACCGCTGCCGCCAACCACCGAAGGAAACAAACCAGACGTTGGGGTAACATGGCCGCCACCGGCACCGGCCAGACCACTATTGCTGAACGCTCCTGCACCACCACCGCCACCTACCACACTACTGTTGCCTCCTCCGCCGCCACCTCCTCCTCCTCTCCCGCTTAAGGACACACTGCTCGGTATGCTTCGGGGCGGTTGTTGAAAGTTTAAGTTTGCCATAACCTGCGCCATCGTTGGGTGGGTTTTAATGGTTTGTGTTAAGTATTGTTGCAGCACACCGGCGTTTCAGTTGTTTTTAACGTTTCAAAAGGTATTAAGGAGTGTAGAATAGGAATTTTGGGCACAGAGAGCGATCCGAACATAGTTAAAGCATTCGCCAATTGTAACAATGCACGGGGGAACACACACGCCAAGAATAGAGATCATAAAAAGCAGAAAAAAAAACATTACACGACGTGCAAAAATACGCCACGCCAAAAAGAAAAAAAAATTGCGTACAGCAAACCGACCAAAGTTAAATGTAAAAGGACGTATCCATTTAGTTTGTTTCGTGTTTGGTTCGTTCGATTTTGGTTCGTTTCAGTTCGAATAATGGGATGTTGGGTGGTCGCGTTGTTAGATAGTTCAAATAAACAGCATAAATTATTCCAGAGATCATTCGACATTCGGGGGAAGCGACATCCGTTAAAACCGATGTCACATGAACGGGTTTGTGTGGTAGTTTTTAGCAATTATTTAGGTTAGATGGAAAGAAAAGAAATGGTAAAACAAACGATTAGTAATGTAAATTTGGTAATAGTAAAAGTAAAAACACATAAAACGAACATAATAACATAAACGCTTCGTGTTTTCCGCCAGCATATTCCTTTAACTGTACTGCTGTTTAATCTCCTCATTCGAAGCTGAATTATGTTGAAATAACTTTTTCGTTAAGTGTAGATCGAACACAGACAATCTTGAAATAAGAAATTCTACTTATGCGCTATCATAATTTCACAAAACATAATTATGGTTCAGGTTTCAATTTTCTTAGAGCTTGCCTGATATATTCCACTTGCTACATACGCTCTCGTTTTCTTCCCAGCATCTCTTTGCGCACTTTTCCTTCAAGGGTGCGAACGGCGCGAAAATGTGTGACGCTGAGATTATAAGGCATCCCATACCATCGGTATGAAATGGTATATGGAGTGCTACTCCACCACGAAAAACGCGGATTATAACTAAATGCCGGTCAAATGGCAACTCAACCTTGCATTTCAATTCCGGCCCTGTTCAGCGAACTACACTTGATTGACGCCAGAGAAAGAATTTGCCTAACCTTTTGTATGATTTTGCTAATTACACAACAACAACGAACACTGTGTACCCAGCCTAATACTGTACAAAATCCACACACTCTCTCTTTCTCATCGTCCGTTCCAATTCCTAAAACGAAAACAACATCACACTTAATGGGAGTGGCGGAGGTAAAGGCAACCTACCTCTAACTTTGATGGGCACGATTCATAAAACCACTGTTATCCTGAACGTGTATTAAGTCCTTCCGCCTGTCCGGTTTTGGTGTCGTCTTCAGGGCAGGCAAATTGTGTAGTCCGCCCGAATTAGTTAAACTATTTTTCGAGCAAAACACAGCGCCACAACAAACACCTAGGCAAGGGAAGGAGCAAAAAGCAATAAAAATGAAGTTTCTTGCTTGGTATCCTTGTAGCGATAGCTGTGACGGGTCGCCCCTCCCCACTGTTCGATGGTTGCTAAGATATGCGTTAGATTTGCACTGCAAACACTGACACTTGTACTACCCTAATGTAACGTGAAAACATACAAAAAATTGCACTCTTTCACAACAAAACACAAAACACACAGCAAGCTTTGGCCTGAAGATGGTGTTACTCTCGAGCTTAATTCAAATGTGTTACCGTATAGCGATGTATGTGAGCGCTTTTTTATTTCTTCCTTCCCTTCTTTTCTGACCTTTCCGTTTCCTCCTTTTTGTGGGACAATAAGCAACCTGTATAGCAAACCGAATATGCTCATACACTCACACAGTTAGACACTTTTGCTACGTGATTTTCCCATGAGTGCTGGCTATGTGTGCCTGTGCTGCCCTTTTCTTCATAGTTTCCAGTCCTCCGGATTGGTTCAAATGTATGGAGAAGTAAGAAAGGAACAAAATCCTTGCAGAGTAAGAAATGTGTGAATCGTTCTTCTCTCGTTATGTAGCTGTTCGCTGACGCAAACCCTTAAAAAGCCAGAATCAACAACAGAACGGAGCAAAAACGGTGGGAAAATCGCACAAAATACATGTTGGGCCAAGAATGCTTTCCGACGCTCACACACATACAGACACAAACACACAGTGGAAACAGAGCGTATGCCCGCCATTCAGAAAGAACCAAAAATGCAACACGATTCCTTCAGATGGCAGTGAACGTACAGAGAAAGTGTAGAAGAAACTCGCTACTCCCTCGCTTACTTTGCCGTGAGCATAAACGCGCACACGACTTCAAGTGCGAGCGCACACACATGCGACACCCAACACACTTACCTACTTGGGATAGTGTGCGTGCGCGTACGAGCGGTATGATTTGGAATAAAATATTGTTATTGTTGTTGGCCTTCGTACACAATTCGGCTGGGTTTTTTTTTGTCTTAATTCATGTTCCCTCTCGCCAAAACACTTCACTACTATCCAGATTTGCTGGCCCCTTGCTATAACTAATTTGTGTGATGCTGGGAAATGTGATTTTCAGCTTACACGCACACGAGGCTATAGAGCATCATTTTAATAAAGGGTCGATTAATCGATTGCAATTTTCACACTACACTATATCGCCCCGCTCTCCTCAACACACAACACACCCCCACGGCCACGTTCTGCAAACGCTGCGGTATTGATTACTTTCGCTTTAGGAACAACAAAAACCATAGGGATATAAAATAAGTGGTGGCCCCAAAAACCAACCTCGTCAAGTCAGAATCCAACCCGTGTGTATGTGTGTCTGTGTGTTTGTGCACGGTACACTGCCGGAAAGGAAAGGGTTTGCGTCGGTGTGCTCGTTGTTATGTTGATATCATGCGCGCGGCTCCCGTTTCGTACCGTTTCCGTCGCGGTCACCGTCCAAGAAGTTTCCGCTGAATTTCGCCTGCCTGCAAGGTAAATTGGGAAACAGAAGAGAATAGAAACTGAGTGATAAGCTGTTGTTTTTGATTAGCCTTTTTTGATAAAAAACCAGAGCTAGAGAACGACAGCACACACATGGGGATTAAATTGTGGAAAACGAAAACTCGCGACCAAAAAACCTTGATGCGGCGAATAATCGCGTAACGCACGGTACGGTGAAAAGCGACATCATAGCAGCCTTGGAGGAGGAGGCATGAGCATGTATTGGTGTGCAAGTTGCGGGTACCCGCCGACCGTACGCAGCAACAGCGGTTCACGTTGAACCGGTTTTAAGCGTTAATTCGTTGCTTTTATTCGTAGGGAAAATGGGCATAGCCGAAACATTGCACTCTTCGGCTGCGTGTGGCATCTTCCATGCTCGAAAGTTATTCATTCATTCAATTCGCCTAGAATATGGCTCCCAAAAGAAGGTTAACTTGTCCTTTTACAGGAACTTTCGCACACACGAAATCAACCCATGTGGAAAATTTGAAAAAAAAAACACACACACACACACACAATTTCTATGGCAGGCGCTGGCATGAGTCAGAGTTTACGTTAACTCCTAATAAAAGAAAAATGCTCTGATTCGCAATCACAAGTCACCATTATTTGGCGCGATAAGCTGGCGCAATAGCTGCATTCTGCGCACTAAACATTAATAAACATACTCGCTCTTCGCAACCTAAGGCCAAAGTTGACCAATTTTGATGTGTTGAGAGTTGTTTCATTGATTTCTGGAAATAAAACCGATCAAAACAAAAGTCAGCCGTGTACACAAATCTTATTAGAGTAATTTACCACACCGTATAAACAGAGCGAAACTGCATAACAGTACGGGGCGAGTTGCGTACACTAGATATGATTACGTGCAGTTCCTTTGGTTCGCCGAGTTTGATGCTCAGGCTGAATTGGATGCACTTCAATCAATCCACAGTTCGCAAAGGGACGCAAACATAAAAGATTTTCACCAGAATGAGAAGAAGAAGCTCCTTGAAGGGGCTAAACATGAAGGCCCTCGTATGCATCGAGAGCTGATCGATGCACACATCCACACACAACAGAAACTCAATACCAGCATACACAAACGCATACGTACGCACGCACACACACACACGCGAGCAGCCACAATGTCCAATGGATCGCTGTATCGCAAAGAAGACAACGAACTCACACCAGTGCAAAGAGGGTAAGTGGAATTTAGTTTCCTTTTTCGGATGCGATTACACTGCCTTGCCGTTCCGTAATCCTTGTTACCGAAGCATTTGCCGTTTGTGCGTACCTTTGCGAACAGTTTACAGCAAGTTTTGCACAAACTTTCCACCGAAAAACGTAACACTTTGGACGCGTAAAATATTGAGAAACTCTTTCCACTTTCAGTAAAGCTCCCGCATTGACGTTTCGTTGTTTCGGAAGAACGTCGCGCAGCTTTCACCGCGGGACGATGACAGTGCAGGACATGGGGTTTTGACAGACCGAATTCATCGCACGGCTTGGGAGATGAAAATTTCAAATGTGAAAATGAGATAATTTCGCAAGTTAAAATTTTGTTTGAAAAAGCTTATCAAAACGAATGTGAAATGTTTGGGACATTTTGCAGCTGAATATCCACATAAAGAAGAGATGAAAGGTGAATCAATTAAATAAAATGAAATAAAAAGAGAAATCAAGAGCCATCATAAATAACCCCCGATATTGTTAAGGGATTTGTTAAAAAAGCGCTTGGAAGTGAGTCATGCTAAAGCATAAGTAAAACTGCAACGATTGAACTTGATTTTATGAACTCCCTGCCCAAGTTTTTTATTTTACATGATTTATAAAATAAAATTTCCCTTTTTTCGATGCGACAGTTTTATCCGCCATGAAGGTTAGTAACTGTCAGTGCAACCAAAACGGCCGTCCGTTGACATTGGCGGTTTGCACCATGGTAATACCAGTTTGTCGAAACTAAATGGTTTGACAGTTGTCTGTTTTTTTCTCTCGCCTCGCCTGCCCAGCCGCGTTCCGGATTCCTGTTTGGTGCGGTTCTTGTTAGTACGAATGGGAAAACACACGGGACAAAAATGGCTGATGCGAAACGATCAACAATAACGATGAACAATAGTAGCACCAGCGGCGGAAGCGGCAGCAGCAGCAGTAACAGTGCAAGCACCAGTAGTAAATCTCGCAAATCCAAAACCGATCTGATACGCAGCATCGTCGGGTCCTATCTGAAAGCGCGCAACTACAGTGTAAGTGTAGCAACGCCACTGTGTGTTGCGGTATTCTGTCTGTTCGGCCGTTGGCCGTGCAAACCTGTTCCCGTTGGGGAAGGCGAGCACCTGGACGCTCTGGGCACTCGTCTCTAGGCCCTCCGCTGGTGTTGTATAGCGGTGCAGTGTGTGCGTGCTAACTAACCCCAAAATCCTGTGATAGCTGACCGACTGGAAACCCCTCCGACGCTTGTGCTGTAATCCCGGCATTCGTCACCCTCAACTGCGGAAGATCAACTGAATGGAACGGTTTTTTATTGCTACCTTATCTTATCACTGATTATTTTTCGCTTTTCCGTTGCCAGGTTACCGATCGTTACCGAAAATCGGATCTCATTCTCACTCAATCAACCGAGCAAATCGTGATGAACACTGCCATCAAAAACGACACATCGATGGTGAACAGCTTTCTGTACTCCAACATCTGCCTAAACACAAACCTCATGCAAGTGGAGCAACATTTTGCCAAGTATGTCTGTGACTGACACACGGACAGCTGTACACAGCTGTGTCAACTTGATTCCGGTAACTAATGACACCTTTTTTCCCGCCTCTCCTAGATTCGCAAAGTTTGTACGAAACCAACCGGAACCGATACGGGCAGAATTGTTTGAGATTATCCCACCGCTGCTGTGCCATCTGTACATCGAGATGTTGAAGGGACGCGACTGGCGACCTGCAATCGAGTTCCTGCGCAAACATGCACCGCTGGTGGGGAAGGTAGAATCATCCGCCATGCCGCCCGCATCATCGCCATTGCTCCTGTTGAATCAGCAGAAAATCAATGGCACAATCGATGGCGCACCGTTAGGTGCGGAGATGAGCACGCTGGCTGCCGGAGGTGTGGTCCATAGTTCCGCCATCGTGTTCGCACCTGGTCGACCGTCCGATTCAGCACGCATGGAAACTTACCGAAGGTTGATTCACAGGCTGTCGCAAATAACACGGTTTCATGAATGCGAAAATGAGCCGTTATTCGTGCAGTTTCGTTCCTGTCAAACACAGTTACGCTTGCGGTCCGCGTCCATTGCTGCCATGCGCCAATATTTAGCGAAGCATGGTCACTCTCTTATACTGCAAACGTTACGCACCTGGTTCTTCTTCGATACGTCCGACGACAAGGATTTTATTGATTATCGGCCAGACATGGTGAGTTCAGTACAGCCGGGTCCTTTTGATCGGTCGCAACCAAGTTCCTCGAATGGACAGCTTAACGGGATCAGCGTATCGATGGAGGTGGACGATGGAGGTGCGGAGCCGACCCAACAGCGCACGGAACCGGAGTACGATTTTACCGAACATACGGAGCATGAGAATGAACGCTATCTATTGCTGAATGGTTTTAACGCACGATATTTGCGCTACAAAATGCAGGACGAAGAAAATGGAATCACCGCTAATGAGCGGCTCGGTTCGGCACTGTTCGGCGAAGACGATGATGAGGATGAGTATGACAACGGTATGAAAGACATGCAAGCGTCCCATTGCGGAATTGCGGAGCAGCAGCAACAGCAGCAAGAGGACCCGGTCGCCAGTGGTGGTGTTGACATGGATGGAATGTTCCCGCGTATGAGCAGTCAGGAGCGATTGCGACGGTTAAAGGAAAGTGCGGAACGATTGTCTCTCTATCAGCGACCATTGTGCGTGTACAGCCTAGAGAACGTGGGCAATCAGCTGACGAGCATGGCGATCGATCCTCGCTGCTGCCATGTGGCGAGCGGGTTCGAAGACTCAACCATTATGCTTTGGTCCACCAACCGTAGCACGCAGATGGGCCGCAAACCGTATGCCAGCTTTCGCGACCGGGAGTGCTGCTGGAATGTGACTTCCTGTGATAGTAGATTTAGTGAATCGGACGAATCCGAGGATGAGTGTGGGCTTGATGGTTCTAGCAGAGATGACGACCGGTCAAACTACCGTAGCACAGCGGGAGAGGACAGGCACCGGGACGGCACGTCGCTGCTGGACGACGGTATAGATAGTATGTTCGATCTGAAGACGCGCAAGGACATCGAGCGTATGAACAAGCTGCTTCCTCCGCACAAACGGCGGCTCACGAAGCGGGAACGGTGGAAGCAATTTCTCGAGAACCGTTGCCTGGAAAACACGTTGTAGGTGTTTCTAATCTTTTTGTGCAGGGATTACAGGGTTTCGAAACATGGAATTGGAACATTTAAGTCACTCATTGGAATGATTCAATCGTATCAAGGGCCGAATGGTGCGATCGAATATTTGAAAGTTTGATAAAAAGTATCATTTTTTCATTGTAGCATGCATTGGATTCTAAACTGCATTATCAGTAGTGTTCAATGTGCATCTTTATGTAATTTATATAGTAAAAAAGTATTTTTTTTATTGTTCATCATGAAATAACAAGATTGCACAATTTAGATAAGTTTGCATAGCAACGAAGGCGACATTGGATGTGTCCTGTTTCCGTTCATGTCTTATTGATGATGGTTCTCTAAACTAGCTTATTACTATCTTGCACAGTGTTGCGTATTTTTTGGAAATATTTGTTTATTTTCTTTAAAAATTTTCTCTTTTTTCTTGTTGTTCATTTTCTTTCAAATAACAGTAAAAAATGTTTGGGGCGCCCGGTGGTCTCGTGGGTAGCGGCGTAGGCCTGTTTCATACGATCAGGCCCGAACAGTGGAATATTGCCAGCCTACTACCCAATAGTGACTACAGTTATTGTCAAAGTTCCACAGTAGGTTGACTATGTTTATTAAAGTGAACTGAATTGTTCCATTGCGTGATTCAAAGTTCCACAGCAGGTTGACTATGTTTATTTAAGTGAACTGAATTGTTCCATTGCGTGATTCTCCAAACCATATGTCTCGAATATTTTAAATTGACATAAAATAATCTTTACTTTCTGTTTACTTTTTAAGCTCCGAAACCGGCGGACTATCATTGCGCGGCCATGGCAATGCGGTGACGGATCTGCTCTTCTCTGATCACAGCCCACTGTTGGTAAGCGTTTCGCGCGACTGCACCATGCGCGCCTGGGTGGGTAGTGATTATACGTGCAGGGCGGTGTACCGCGGGCACAATTATCCTATTTGGTGTGTTGCGGAAAGTCCAACCGGGTTGTACCTAGCGACGGGATCGCGTGACACGACGGCTCGCCTTTGGAGCACCGATCGACGCTTCCCGCTGCAAATGTATGTAGGCCATACGCAGGACGTCGACACTGTGGCATTCCATCCAAATGGGAGCTATCTAGCCACGGGTTCAACCGACCTGTCCGTTCGGTTGTGGTCCGTCACCAGCGGGAACCTGGTCCGAATATTTACCGACTGTCGGCAACCGGTGCAGCGGATATGCTTCAGCCCCGATGGAAAATATCTAGCCGCGGGAGGTACGCAATCGCCTTAAAAAGGCTTCTTGCTTGCGGAAACAACGCTTGATTCCCATTTTCATTCCGTTTCAGGGGAAGAGAACCGTGTGCGCATTTTCGATCTTACTGCCGGTTCGCAGCTCACCGAGCTAAAGGATCACACAGCGGCCATTACTTGCATCACGTGGAGCACCGATAGTAACCATTTCGTATCCTCGTGCGCTGACGGAACGATACGAATCTGGGACGCCAAACGGATGTTGCTTTCTTCCGCCTCCTCAACGAGTGGGCCTCACGCTTCCTCTTCTTCCAGTAGTAGTAGCAGTAGCAATAGTAGCAGCATGTCAATGGGCCAAACGTCCACGATTGGACGGAGTAGCAATGCCAGCGCCACACTTAACAATGGCACCTCCAATCCAAAGATGAACATCACAGTCAACCCGCAACAACAGGCAGGTGCTACCGCTGCTGCTGGAAGGATTGGAGTTGGGCAACTCCTGCAAAACATAGGTGAACCAGTAACTGCAACCGGTATGGCACCGGTGGCGGTGGGGACAAGTACCGCCAATAGCAATAATCTCCTGCTCGCATACTCAACTGGTTGTCGGCGGATTTATCGACTGCACTACAATAAGCTTAGCGGTGGTTTAGCGTGTTTAGGGAGTAGTTAATGAAAGCAAAGTCGGAAAGGGAGAGAGACAAGATAAACCTGGAATAAGTATTATTTATTGAAACTCAGTCCTCCAAGAAGATAGCGGATAGCAGCAAACAGACAGGCAGACCCTGATGCACAACCGCGGCCGTGTGGCATGTGCGTTGTTGGCCAGACTGTTTATCTGCCAAAGTAATTGAATGGGTGTACAGGAAAGCGTGACAAAGTTCGGCGGGCGGCAAATGCCCCGGTAAATTACATTGTGGATTTTACCGCACTGTACTGGCAGCATCCCGCACAAAACAGATCCCCCGTTTTCGTGCTGTTCTGGGGGCCGAATCAGTTGGGAGAGGAATGAAACTAATTGCAAATAAAACAAACAGTAGCAGTGTAAACAAAAATGATCGTCAATAGGTCCGGACATCATTTTGTGTCTCGGAGTTTCACTTGCAGCAAACAACTGGCCGAAAATTTGCTCGGAAGCTCTTTTCCCCCTCGAAGGTGGCGTGCGAACCCTGCAAGCACAGAAGGCACGCACACATACTTACTGCGCACGGGTGATTTACACGGCGCTCTCTGTGCACTCGCGGTTACGCGTGACGTTTGGTTCGTGGGTCCTTTCTGCTGGTGTGTTAACATTGTTAACAATTGTGTTGTGCTGCAAGCTCCGTATCGAAACCATATCGAAACGGTCGGAAATAAGTTCAAGTGCGGACCCCCGTCTCGTTCGATTAGTGAAAATTGTGGCCATCTCGACTGTGGAGGCTAGAATTTTGCGTTACTGTTTCGGTAGGGTAGCGCGAACGCACGGTTGTATGTAAGATAGGCAGAAGATGGAAGTCACTGAGAAACAGTGCTGCGGTGCTGGTGCCTTCGCTTGTGTGATGACGGTATGATGGATCCCATAAAAGGGCAGAAAAATATGCCCGGAAAACGGGTAGCCCGTTGTGGTGGAAGTTCGTAACGGGGAAAGGTGAGACACCAGCAGCCGGAAGGCAGATGAGCCACAGACAAATACACACACACACACGCAAGGTCGCTGTCGGTCAAGTTGTGAAATTCTTCCCCATTTGTGGTCAGTGTGGACTGTGGTGGTGGTGAGGAGGTTTGCGCATTGAAGTGGCAGTGGTGTGTGGAGAAAGTGAAAAGCGCGGTTGCAACTGACCCTGTCACTAGTGTTTATGTGTGTGTTTATAGGGTGCAGTGCAATGCAACCGGGTGCGGGGTGATTGCATAGGGAAAGGGAAATGAGAAATGTCAAACATACAGGGTGCCCGTTTCCACACGACTTCGCTACTGCCTTGGACAATCAAAACAATTGCAACTGCATCGATCGAAGTAGCCCAGTTTTGTGGTTAAATGAGCGCGTGTCTTTGCAGGAAGGATGAATTCCGTCTTTTCACAGCCCAACAACAGCTCGTTTCGCTGTCTGTGATCAATTTGCGTGTGTTTTTGTGTGTATGTGTGTGGTGCGTGTTTGTTTTGTGTCACCTAGTGGCCGCCATATGTGGGCATGGATGGTGGATATCCGGGTGCAGTTCAGCAGGACCGAGCAACGGCAGGAGGGCCCGCTATGAGTGATCGCTTCAACAACTATTTGCAGCCGAACGTGCTGCACAATACAGCGAACATGGTTGTACAGGAGCACCCTCGACACTTTCAGCACCAATGCCGGATATGTGGCGCGAACGAAGGGCTGCGCCGGTGCAGCCGTTGCCAGATTGCGTACTACTGTTCCGTCGACCACCAGCGAATCGATTGGAAGGTGCATAAGGTAGAGTGTCGTTCGATACATCAGCCACCACCGTCACTACAGCAGCAGTCCCAGCAGGCCCATCGTGCCCAGCAGACACTGCCGAATCAACAGTCATACCATACGGTATATTCAGCAGCGCCTACTGTGAGGAATGGTCAGCAACAAACTCCCAGTCATCATCAGCAGCAGCAGCAGCAGCAGCTTGGGAATGTGTTCTTGCCTGCTGTGTCTACCACACCGACGAGCGAGAGCAGTTTTTGTGTACGTGTCGAAATGCTACCCCAGAACTGCACCACCACCAATACCATCAGCGACGCGTTTATGCTACAGCCAGCGAATGTAAACATCGTCTCGCACCCTTCACTACCACAGTCATCTGCGCACGGCCAGAATGAGGCGGCTGCTGCTGTTATCGCACCCTCCTCTTCCTCCTTCCCCTCTTCTTTTGCTACTCTGCCGGGGCAAACAATCGACTCGACCACCGATGTCGGACCGATGCTCGCCGGTGGGGGGTTGCCCGCGCCCGCAACATCGACAACGTGCGCGCGAACGCAGCAACCGACGATTGCTTCCGATGGTAGCGACAGTGGCGACGAGTTTCTGAACGAGCTCGCAGTTTCAAAGCTATTCCCGATCGATGCGCTCGCGTCCGCGGAGGAGCTCGCCGATCTCGACCAGCTGGATGTGGATCACATACTGAACGAGAACAATTTTCTCAACAACATCAACAATCTGAACGTGTTTGACGGTACCGAGCAGCAGCAGCAGCAATCATTGCAGCCGGAACAGTTGATTGAGCCAGAGCTTACCGTGACAACGGACAATCTGAATCAAAACGTTGACAGCAGTGCTACCGATACGAACGCCTTTCTGAACAACAATTTTGTAGACGGTCCTGCGTTTCTAGTGGGCAGTGGTAGCAGTGCCAGTGTTGAGGGCTTGGAAGTTCTCAATCATCTTAGTAACCCGTACGGCGACAAAACAGCGACGACGATGCAGATAGCACAGACGGGTAGTGTTATGTTGCTACAGCAACCACAGCATCAGCCACAGCAGAAACAGAACCAGCTCGAACAACAACGGACAGCGAAAGTACAGCACCAGCAGCAGCAGCAACAACAACTGGCTGAACTGTTGCGGCAAGCTACTAGTGGTGCGGTGGATGGCAGCCCGATGCTGTCGAAAGTGGACACAAGTGACGCTAGTGTGCTGTTGGGATCAAAGCAGGATATTCGCAAGGAAAGGAACATTGGTCAGGCTCCGAATCACGGCCTCACTAATGGGAAACCGTTGGCGTCAGCAGCGAATGTACGTTTTGGGAGTGATAGTGTACCGACGACTGGTGCCGGGGCACCGGTAAATGCGGGTGTAACCGAAGGCGGTCCACTAGATTTAGATTGTGACAGTTTAGACGAAGCGTGCTACAGTTTGATACGGGATATGAACGAATACGGCGTATGTGTGCTGGACAATTTCCTGGGTCAGGAACGGGGCCTGCAGGTATTGGACGAGGTGACCGGGATGTACTCTTCAGGAGTGTTTCGGGTAAGGAAGTTATCGGGTCCCTTTTCATTAGCCAACTTCATGCTAGCAGTTCGTTTTTGCGCTCGTGATTATTTTTGCAACATTAGCTGACATGACAAAAGGATAAAGGTGTCTCTGTGCGCTTGCTTATCTTATCATCAGTTTGATACCACATCTTTGATATGAGGCCGTTTTGCAAATGAGAGTGTGAAGGCTGAAGATGTGTAAATTATTCCTTACTGTACAACTTTAGTAGAAACTCATTAGTTTAGCTGTTTGTATTTGACAGGAGTTTGCACCCTGTTTTCTTTAGTAAATTTACTAAAACTTACATCTAAACATCAAGTTTATCGGACAAGCCTATAAAAATAACAAAATATTTTGAAAATAAAAGCCAAATCCGTATTAGAAGTCTTAAAGAGTAAGTAGCTCTTAGCTATGGCATTTTGAAGGAATGCCCCCTGCCAGTCGAAAAGCTTGCATACCCCTGCTATAGAAGTATATAGGGGTGCATTATTCTGTCAAAGTTATTAAGATTGCGGATCAAAAATCACTTAACCCTGCCGGATTACTAACGGTTTTCAAACTCGGTATTCCTTTCTGCAGGATGGACAGCTAGTCTCGAACCGGGGCGCCAACAATCTGCGCCACATACGTGGCGACAAAATCACTTGGATCGGTGGAAAGGAACCTGGCTGCAGCAGTATCGGATACCTTATCAATCGTGTAAGTGCTTAGAGGATTCGTAAGAGAAAGAAGAAGAAATTTAGATTACTAATGTGTTTCTTTTCCCATCCGCTCATCATACAATCATCCGCAGGTTGATGCTGTCATTACCAACTGCAAGCGAATGAAGAACAACGGAAAACTTGGGAGGTATAACATCAAAGAGCGTACGAAGGTATGTTTGACGGCAGTGGGTTATGTGAAACATACATTTAAATTCGCTTCGATCTCACGAACGAAGCCGCGGAGGCACGTGCGGCCAAACACGCGCGCTGGGTGCGCTGCGACAAAAACCGCTTCAAATTTTGAATGTCGTGCAACAACAACCGGGAAAGAAATGCGTACGTGAGCTCGCACGTGCACGGCTAGCGTCACTTTTTTACCCTTGTCGCTCTTACGCACCGGCTTTTCGCTATCTCGCTTGCACCCTTGCTATACATACACACACCCTCCAAATAACCTCTCGTGGTGGCTTGCTTGGATCTAGCACTGCGGATGGCTGATTCGTTGGCCCAGGTTATGGTAACTGCTCCTAGCGTTTTCTCTCTTCTTTCTCTGGTCTTTCAGCATTAACGTCCATGTTCCATCACTTCAGGTTCAGGGACTCCTGTCCCTACGTTTCTAGTGGCCTACGTGCACTTTTTGCAATCGTGCGTGCCGTTCTGTCTGCCAGAGCACACAGACTACTCGGACCGGGCTGTTTGAGCGCGTGCGTTTGGTTTCGTTTGGAGCACTTTTCCAAAGCCTACTGCTTTCGGTCGATTCCGCACCATGATGCTGTTTGCATTTCCTTCTCCGGTCTTCTGTCTTTTTGTTTTCTCTCATTCCTTCATTCCACTCGACGTGCAGAACAGATGGGATGAATGAGAGACCTTGAGTGAGCATCACCGCGTAATGTAAACTTTACAGTCACAGTTTTTCTGACCAGGGTGGAAATGCGTATGATGGAATCGTCACGTACTTCCAAACTGGCGCGGCAATTGGACATTAACCGCATTCAGGGCCATCATCAAGCGGGGCACTTTCACACCTCCCAGAAGGATGGCAATCGAATGCAGTAATGACAGCGAGTGCCCGCTTGCTTATCTTGCTTGCTACGCTTCTTCCAGAACGGTGTGGCGCAAGTCACGGGCTATTTGCTGGTCACCCATCCACCCGCTCGAGGCCACCTTCCATCAAACGTTGGTGTTTGATTGGTAAACACTCGTAATACGTCAGTTCTACGAATTGGTGAGCCGAGAGCGGTGTTGTACACTTAACCCGGTCACTCTGGCAAGGTGGAATCGTACAGATACGGTGTGTATTCGCCATTCACCTTTTGCTAGGTCTGAGCAAAACCTTAATTCTCTATTTACTTGTTGATCCAACTATTTATCTCACACAACTAATCGTCATTAATAATTTTAGCACATCTCGGACATGCTAGACTGAGTCAAAACGACGATAACCACAATGAAATCATCTTTGAAAGGCCAACAGTTGCTCTCCACTCGGAAGATAACCTTTTTTTTTGTTATGTTTTGAATCATGCAATCTTCAATCGCTCTCCCCCATTCCCAATCCCGATCGGGGACAAAATCCCACAATCACTGAAACGTGATTGATGACACACATCAGGGTGAGAGACAACGAGCTGGGCTCCAAAACCATCGAAACCAGCCAAAAATTAAATCGCGATCTGAAATGGTTGATTGTTTTACTTTTTTTTGTTCCTTAATTACTTGCGTTTATCGAAGCATGGTTTGTTGGTCAGATCCGATCGAATGGTTTTGCGACGTTTTTTTTTTATCTAAAAGGTGGTCGTGATTTGCGGTGGGAAAACAGGAAGGGAAACTGCAGGCTTAAGAAGACATGCCTTTCTTGAGTGGACGATAAGATCGTTCGGGGTCACCTTTCTTTCTTTGATATCTAGTGTGGTTGAAAACGAGGGTAAATTATCTGGGATTAAGAGTTTTTTTTTTATTCGGTAGTAACGGCCAGGCCGTATTGCTGGATTAAGAGTTTTAGACTAGTCAGAATTAGATGGCTCTCACCCAAATTTGGACCCATGTTGTGTGGCAGCAATGTCAAAGCCATTGATTCGTTTTAAATATGATATAATGGACCTTTTCATAAAGACTCTTCCTTTTAATGAGATTTTCTCATAACGAATGACCTGTTTGCTTCTAAACTTGAAGATGGATTGAAGATTGAACCCGTACAACGAATTTCGAATAATGGAGACGCATCCGTAAAGGATTAAATTCGTTATAATACGATCCACTGTAAATCACAGACAACAAGACTGAGTGATTTATTTTGCACTTTTTTGGTGGTGTACTAAATAAAAAAAAACATAAATAATGTCAATTGTGGGCAATCGTTTCAAACCGATTCGATTGTGGTTGATCATTCAAGAATTTATCGGATAAGAGCCGTTCAAATTGTCGTTATCATCATCGGGCCAAGGCGTATATTTGGGCACAATTAGCCTCTGTGTTTGCCAGCGAAAAGGTTTATTTGAATGCAACTTGGTGCAATCGGTACGATAACACTAAAAGATAGCAGTATTTCGGTTGTAGAAAGTGCACCAGAGTTTGGACCATTTGGACTAGCTGTATTAGTCATTTTTTATTGAGCTTAATACGGTTTTATGGTCTGCTCCGTAAAGCATGATGCGACGAGATAGAGTGTTTAGGGGTAGGCCAACAAAGCCGGAAAACGTCACAATCTTCTCCTTGTAGATGAATGTTATCCCCACGTGCAGTTTGCACTAGTTTGATGGTCCCGACGATAGAGAGATTTGCACTTGATTTCCTTTTACTATCGCCCCTAAGCTACGGTATCAGCGAACTGATTGCAAACTGATTCCTGCTACATGGCCTCTTGTCATACACATACTCCTTTCATTCCAATTTGTTTCGTTCTTCATACTGGATAATAATGGCACAATGTGCTGCTGATCCACCTTGGCGTAGCTGATAGCGAAGGTACACAGGTGCATCGACACACACACACACACACACACACACACCCACAAATACAACGGGACGGACGGGCGCAGACGCGCACACCTCATCCGTTAATTAAAATGACAAAGGTTGTACCGATTTTTTTTTGCAGGCACACACCACGGAACCGCACACGGTATGGATCGGGCAAGGTGTGCTTGCGCGCGCGCGGCATAGGCATATTTGCGCAACGGGTGTGTGTAAACGAGCGTGCGCAAAGCTACGCCGCACCTTTGAGCGGAGAAGAGCAAAGACCGAGGAGTTTGTCACGTACGCCAAACTGTGCGGGCAACGTCGGGATTTTGGTACCCGTATGTAGGACAAAATGCTGCCTGTTGTTGTGGCGCAGGATCCTTTTCTATGGATCTATGAGATGCGTTAATAAATGGTACTTTTGATAATTGTAATTAAACAATAGAGAACAGTTTAACTTCAACTTTTGACATTGATTTATGCAGTTCTTTCGCTAGAGTCAGCGGTCAGGAATTTGGTTGCAAACCGTTGTGCGAAGGGACAGGGCAGATAACGCTTATCGAACGATATGGGGGTGCAAGTACGTAAAGGATTAATGTACTGTGATGTGGGAAGAAGAATGTTTATTATACATTATCTGCACCCTTTTCCTCGACAATCGGTTAAATTAAAGAAACAAATTATAATAGTTGGTAATATTTTGTGTCCCGCTTTTGTTTTTCGTTTTTATTTACAGGCCATGGTAGCCTGTTATCCTGGTTCCGGTTCGCACTACGTGAAGCACGTCGACAATCCCAACCGTGACGGACGCTGCATTACCGCCATCTACTATCTCAACCTCGACTGGGACGTACGGAAAAGTGGTGGCCTTTTGAGGTAGCTTGCCCCTTGCACCCATCTATCTTCCCAATCATCTAACGTGTTCCTTTTTTTGTAGGATCTTTCCCGAAGGTTGCAACGATCGCGTTGCCGACATTGAACCCATCTTTGATCGTATCCTGTTCTTTTGGTCCGATCGGCGCAATCCGCACGAGGTACAGCCGGCCCACCGTACCCGTTACGCCATCACCCTCTGGTATCTGGATGCGGAGGAGCGGGAATCGGCCCGTTTACGCTATCAGCGTGACTGCGAGAATCGCTTTAACAGTAAGGCACAGTAAGGGAAGCAATCGTGTCACCAAAAACAAAACAAAAGAAAAAAGAAACAGTAAAAGATAGGCCGAATGAAAGTGTCGCGAGCGTGTTCGCGATCCGTACCAAATCGAATAATTTATTAGCAAAAATGCACTTGTTATCCAAATGTGATATAACTTCTATATTTGTGCGCGGGTGTGTGTGTGTGTGTGTGTGTGCGTGGGTGAAAGATTAGGAGTAGAGGGTGTGGCGTAGAGTTTTCCTTTACGTACTAATTGGGCAATTGTGTGTTTATGTATGTATGCGGTTTGCGATGAGCAGTATATATACATATAAATATACGTATCTACACATTAGAATGATATGAAGTGTAAGATATAACAACAACAGCTGCACATATTACATGTGCCGTGTGTAAATAGCATTACAAATAGGACGGTGTTGAGAGAAGGAAAGTGAATCATTTGAGCATAAAAAGTATAGAAATTAGGAAGTCAGTCAACAGGAGAAGAGCGGGAAGAGAATCTGAGGGTGATAGCGGAGTTATGCCGAATGTTACGGAGGATAGATGATCAGATTTGTTTAAGACACAACGTTGATCGGTTTCATTAGCTAGCAAAGGTTGTTTAGATGTGTTTCCAGCGCCTTTCGGCCGCTTTGTGTATGTTCGTGTTGCGTTGGTAGTGAGATGAGACAACACAAATCAATTGACAAAAATAGGATACTGTAGAAGGTTTGTATAGTAATTGTATGCATAAGGGATGAGACAGAGCAAACGCCTTGTAAGCGAGGCAAGGCGGCGTATAAGTGAAAAGGAAGTACTTGTGCACGTGCAAGTTATCGAATGAAAAAAGGTGAAACAAGTTTGTGAAATAATTTGTATTTGTATTGCAACACAATATTAGATAGCTTGCAAAATTATGCTTGTTTTGTTTTGTATGCTTTAAAGAAAATATTCCATCGGGTTTCATACTTCCAGGCGCCGTGTTGTAGGGTTACTTTCTAAACAACTCAAGATGCACCATAAAGTGCACGCAGGATGCGATTAAATCCCATTTCAACCCTGTATCGGCCAATGGATGTTTAGTACACACCGTTCATGTGAGCATTGCTATGGCAACGTAGTACATTATAGGATCTCTCAGGTAATGTTTTTTTACTCAACTTCGAAAATACTGTGGAATGATCGTTCAACCGTTGGGCTATACGACTGCCGCCGTTCCAACCGTATCCAGAAGCCATCGCGTGCTTCTAGCGATGAGCCCGACTGGATCAGTTTCAGCGGTTCCGGCGTACGCTCCCCGGGCAGTAGCTTGAATCGCTGCACCAACGCCACCAGTGTAACCTTCACTATCTGCTTCACAAACTCCTGACCCACACAACCACGTCCAATGCCGAAAGGGATGAAGGTGTTTGTGTGCTGTGTGTCCTTGCCAACGAATCGTTCCGGATCAAATCGTTCCGGCTGTGGGAAATAATCCCCATTGCGGTGCATTGCCCAAATGGACAGGTAGAGCTTATCACTCACCTTCAGCGAGATTGAAGCACGATCTCCATTCTCGGTAGCCGGAATGGTAAACGGTTTGGTGCACTCGCGAACCAGCAGTGGTTGCGGTGGCCATTTGCGCAGTGTTTCAAGCACGATAGCTTCCAGGTAAGGTAACGAACGGATTGATTCAAATGGTGGCGCCACTCCGCCTTTTGTAAGCCCGCTTTGGGACATTTCCTCGTAAAGCTTGCGCTGTACGTCCGCGTTCTGTGCCAGCTCGTAAGCAGCAAAGGACAATAGGTTTAGTGTCGGTTCGAAACCCTTGGTAAAGAACGTGGTACACTGTGCTGTCAGCTGTTCATCGGTTAGCTGCTGAGATGATTTCATCTTTTCATTCGCTTTGCTGAGGTAGCGTGCCACAGAATGGTAACTAGTGGACGATGCTGCAGTATGGTACTGCTGCACAAGATAATCCCTTTCCTGTCTGTCGGTAAACTGTACGCCTAGGCTTCGCATCAACTCTGGCATGAGATAGAATGCCATCGTTTTGATCACCTGCACCGGATTGGTGCCGTACGCCATGCCACTCGCCACCGCACAGAAACGATCCGTATCGTCCTGGAATGTGTTCAACTCCTTGGCGAATGCGATGCCGGCAAACAGGTTCAGCGTGTGCTTTAGGAAAATTGCCTTCAACTCTAGCTCCAGCTCAACACGTGACTCGATGAAATCGAGCAAGGCAGCGCAACATTTCCCCGCAGTCGCATCCATCGAGGAAAGCACACTTTGGCTGCGGAAAATGGGCGAAAGAAATGAAGCCAGTTTGGCGGGCGTTTCGCTACCCTTTGCTAGATGTAGCTGGCTCCCGAGAAAGTGATCCTTTTCTTCATCCAGAAAGTAACCATGGCTCTCAAAATGGTCCATGTTGGGCTGTAGCATCGTTCTTATCAGTTCTGGATCGCGTACGTACAGTGCCGGTGTCATGTAGTTGAAGAAACCAAATAATCTGAAACGATTCAGTGCGATTACGGGCCAGTGTTGTGTGATGAAGGTTGTGGTTGTATTACCCATGGTTAGAAAACTTTCGATAGTACTGTTCGATCTTCTCCATCATCGTCAGCTTGCCGCTAAGCACATCGTCTAGATTGCCGTACAGGAAGTGGGGTTTTTCGAACGGGACGCGCAACAGTCGGAAATACGATCGATGGCGCGTGAGTAGCTTGTAGGTAAAGTATCCCAGCAGCGTTACAAGGATGAAGGTAAACCAGTACAGATCTTCTTGATTCATCGTTTCGAGTAGGCCGAGTGCGAGTGTTTCATAGAAATCTATGCAAGAAAGATAAGACACAACCGTTGTTTTGTAAATTTTAATAGAGCTTCATTGAGAAAGAACCACGATCAGAAAAGGCCGCTTACCGTGCAGGGAAAGCGAAGAACGTAACTGTTCGGTCAGCTGATGTCCGGCATGGAAATGTCAGTGCTGTTTTGATGGTAAACAGAAAACTGGCAGTGATGCCAGACCAGGTTTACCTACTATAAAATTGTCAATCATCACCATTCGAGCACTTTTACTGCTCGACAAAGGCAGTGTAGTGATTTGAAATATTCGTTGTTTGCCCATCCACGCTAGTAAACATATCTCAACTAAGTAGTGCAACGAAATTTAAGTAAAAAACACAGGCACACTTTATTTCACTAAACTAGCAAACACTATCAATACTTACAGTACAAACTTACTCTGCTTACTCTACTACATAAAACTACTAATCTTCCTCTCAAACCTGTACTCACGCATACTTTCCAAACCAACCGGAAAACAGCTGATGAAACTCGGTCGACGCTCTTCGCATAAAGTTTACCACTGACCGGAGTACGAACGCACCCGGCTTGCCCTCATCGGAATCTGGATGCTCTGATTCCGGTGACGGCGGTTGAACACTAGCTACGGTGTGCCCTGTCTCCTGTGGTACCGCCTGGGCCTCTTCGGGTATAATGCGATTTTCGTTTGAATCTTCGTCCGATCGTTCGCGCCGGTGAATCATGTTAGATCGTTCCCGAGATTCCCACGACTGTGGGTGCAGCAGAACGTTACGTTTCGTGCGTTTAAACGATGACCTGTTAGCATCTGAAACTATCTTCTGCCTATTCTCCGCACCGTCATCCTCATCGCCACCATCTTCGTCGTTGTCGTCGTCTTCGCTTACCTCCCGTGCATCGTTCTCTTCTGCATCCAACTCTTCGATGGCTTCCAGCAGTAGGTCAAACATTTCGGCAAACTTTTGCTGCAGTTTGGCGTTGGTTCGGAAAAAGTCCTCCAAACGTTGCACTTCCTGCGACTCGACGGAGGAAGGATACTCTACCGAGCCCGGTGAAGCCTTAGGGAGTGATCGTTTGTAGCGATGGTGCATCAGCTCGGTCACTTGAGCGGATGATTCGGGCGATTCCAGGGACCAGATCGGGTCAAGCTGTGGGATAATTTGTAGCTCCTCACTTGTACGTGGTGCCGGTGTGTAAAGTTGAATTTCTTCTTCCGGAGCTACAACAGGAGGCAAAGTCGCGGGTTCACTTTCCTGTCCCTGGAGCTCGTCTGAGTTCATCATGTCGGTATCTTCCGAGGATTTTTCCTCCTCTTGCAACTCAATGCTGGCCTCTTTCGTCTTTGCTATCGTGAACTCTTCCCGACTAAATACCGCTTCCGACTGATCTGGTTGTGTTACCTCGGCAGCTTGTATCTCTTCCGACTTTTCTTTTCGTATGGTCATGAACCGATCGATACGCTTCGTTTCCAGCGCTTCCGGTTCCTTCGGACCACGGCGAAGTGTGCGACGGCGTACAAAGTCGGGCTGGTCATCATCCTGCTCATCCTCCCTCATCCGAGAGCGATCCCAGACCGGTGAGAAGCGATAGAAATCACGCTGATTCACCGAGATCCGGCGACGAATTGCCGGTCGATGGCGGGAACCACTCCTGCACGGCTTACGGTACTCACTAGAAAGGTCACCCGCGTTAACCTCCGCACCATCATCATCAGCAGGCACATATTCAACATCCCCATCACCGTCGCCTCCCTTCGAGATCACCAGATGTACATCCCCGAGCGGAAAATCCGACCGATGGTTCTGCTCGTCATCCCGCTCATCACTGCCGATGTTAAAGTTCGGTGGCTCGTTGACCGCTTCTGCTAGCGAGGATCGTTTCGTTTTGCGACTGGCCAGCTTTGCCGACATGCGATTCAGCAGCCGCTGGTGTACTCGCCGGTGTGGGTGGGCCGAACGGCGCACTTTCGGCAGTTCACCACGTTTCGACCGTTCCCGGCGTGCCTCCCGCAATGGACGCTTCATTTTCTGCAAGTTGCGTTTCTCCGACCGTTTCTCCTTCTTGCGTATTCGGCGCTGCTGCCGCTTGTAGGCTTGTGTCTGACGGGGACCACGCGCTGTCCTTTCCGTTGCCTCAACGGTCGGTTGCGCATCCGCGAGAGCCTTCGAGAGGCTTTCCGCAAGACCATCGCTTTGTGGTGTATCAGCGAAACGAGCAGGAAACCGTTTCCGCTTCTTTTTAGCCAGCTTGTCCTCTCCTACGGAACGGCGTCTGCGCTGCAGCGTGTCTAGCGGCGCTCTTTCCAACAGCTCACCAATCAAATCCTCCAACAGCTGGTCAGTTGAGGTGCGATCGGCTGGGTGACTTAGCTCTCGGGGAAGCTTTCGCCGTTGCGGAACGTTATCGTTGCGACACTCGCGCATCTGTACCCCGGGTACAACCGCGAACAGGATGGTTTGTGCTGGAACATAAAAACTTACCCCATGAGCAAGAGTCGTGACGGCTTTTACCGGTTCCAGGACTGGCCCTATGTTCGTGCTGGCATCCAGTGGTAGGTTGTTCACCGTCGGCTGTCCATCCCGTACGCCTAAAAGGAACAGCTCCACGGGTGACGAGAGGGATCGGGTCATCAGCTGAATGGTAGCATTGGTCGCACCACCATCCTGTTCCCCGTTCACGACGACGAGCGTAACCGACCCGGTGCGGTTGCGTGTGCAGTATGCGTATACCGACGTGTGGCTGGTTGTCTCACCGGAAAACTGTGCGTTAAGCTGCACGGGAAACACTTTGTGTCCCACGGTTTGTTTGTACAACTGTGCTATTAGATAGTTGAACGTGTACTGCTGAATGTCGTCACGCTGGAGAGGTTGAAAGACGGCACTAACACCGCCACGGGCAGCTTCACCGAGGGTTCGAGCGTACTCAAGGCCTTCTTTGATGCACGTTTTACAGCAGGTGTGCGAAGTTGCAGTAGACGCCTCGGTACATTTCCCGGCTACTAGATCGAGCCAGACCGGAAGACGAAGCTTGGAAAGGCCACGAAGATGTATTTCCCGCTGAAGAGTGGTATAGTTCCATGCCGCGCTGTCATGAAGGAAAAAAAGAAAAGAGGGTAAGTTAGCAGATGTTTTTGTAAATCCACCAGATCCATTAACGCTTACCTTGCCAACGTGATGGCTTCTACAAGACTGTCCGCATTCGCGTGGAAATATTGCACATCTTCCATTGGGACAAACTGTGGATTCAATTCGGACGCAACCATCGTCCAGTGCTGCTTGGGGAAGGCGTGCAGCATCGTCCGGAATGTCCGTAAATCGTCCGCATACTTTGCACCGTCCTTAACTTGGCCTGGAACGGTAAGACAATTTAATATTACCCATTACATGGACAGTGCCAGTATACACTCCCGGCAATGCTTACCATTCCCCAGCTGCCAACGACATTCATCAATGCCAAGTGCACTGGCCGCAGTTAGAATGTGTAGTGCTCTCTTCGCATCCCATCGGCCACCATCGGACGGATAGTCTAGCACAAACACCGGCAAGATGTTGGCACGCCGGGCCCAATCGTAGAACGCCTGCCAAGCATTTGCACTAATCTGCACCAACTCCAGATCGTCTGGATCGCCGATCACACTCTGACCGGACGTTGTTTGCAGATGCAGCTGCGACGAGTCCGCAATCACCTTCAGGAACGTACCACCGAGACTTTGCGCCATTAGGAAGCTCGTTTCCGTAATCGGATTGCCCTGACCATCGAAGATATCGTGCGGCTTAGCCGAGAAGCTAATAAACTCATCCGCCAGCACGTTCGCTAACCGTTTCGTGTTCACCGTCACACCGAGCTGCCGTACCGAATCCGGCTGCGGGACTTCATTGTCACCATCGACGGCGCGAACACCGGGAACTAGCAGCAGTATTACCACCACCAACCACAGTCGCGTGAAGAGTTGCACCTTACTTTGCACTATGCTCATGCTTGAGCTCACTTTGAGAACCACTGTTTGTCTCGTCCAGATCTGGTTCGTTCCCGTGCGGAACGTGCCGACTGCAGACCGCAACTGTGCTGTGGAACGGTCGGTGCTACGTTCTTTTGTGCTTTCTAGCGGATGGACCGGTAAGGGCTGAATTGGGGTTGAGCGGGTGGGATTGCGGTTATACAATTTCTCCCGAAGAACCCACCTTTCGAAGGATGGTTCTACCAGGCTGCTTGCCTGTTTAAGCACAAAGCGGAGAGAGATTGTGTTGTGTTGTTTGTACGGCGTTGCAATTCTTTCACCAAAGCAACGCTCATACGACTCACACACTGCACACTGGCAGTGAAATGTTTTCGGTTAAGGTTGGCACGGCTATGCTACAGAAAAATGCCACCGGAGCATAAAACGCGGCTGATGGGGTGGAGCGGAAAAACGCGAACCTCAGCGCATGTAACGAACTAACGGCACACAGCCACAGTTGGAACCGCTGTCGATATGCTTCTTGAAGCGATTCTTGATGAATCGTCAGCAAAGTAGACAGTGTGTAAAATGCCCCACTCAGCAGCTCCTAATAAATGGGACGCTACAATTTTGGTAACATGTGTGCAAACCCTGCAAACAATGCAAAAATCACGTGCGGTACTAAAAGTTTTGTACATTTCTTGGTAAAAAGCATTCAAGCACTTCTGTTCTGTAGCTATGTTTAGTTTTGCGGAATGGTATCTGAATTTTGAACCTTACTTAAAATTTGAATCCCTTCCCAATGAGACTACCTGCTGTGTTACGCAGCGATATCTATCGCTCAGTGGTGTTGTTGCCTTGCTCATTATTCGATGATGTTCTGTGTGTTATACGACGATTGTACAGTCTGTTAGAACGTCTGGGACGGAACATTGGGACATCATTGGGATGAGGCTCCCGTCTTCCGCGATGCCGCCCCGAACGTCTTCTCTGACGATTTCGCGAACTTCTAGACCGTCTTCTACGGTAATTTCCCGTGCGTTGCACGTTTAGGCGTGGCCGTTCGTTCAAGTTTCTCACTAACGGATATAAATATAACACATCCTGATCATCCAGAAGAATTCTTATGGTTTCCACACTCATATCCGAGCCCATTTCGTACAGGCCGTCATCCTCAAGAGGTTCGTCTGGCATGACGGGTTCAAAAATTTCACTGCTAGAAGCGGGCAGGGTGATGGTTTCGTTGCTTTCCACGTCCTCAGGAAACTCGAGCCATTGTGCGGGGACCTAATAAAATGATAAATTTCAAAGTATTCTATTAAAAGCACAGCCTCTTCAGGTAGAAAGACTTGTTCGGCTTACCTTTAAATCCATTTCAGAAGGATTATTCCCGACAAAATTCAAATGTAACAGTCTCTGCTTAGCGTCTGAAGCGAACGTAATATCGTTTTTATTACCACTAAGCCTGCTGGGATTACAGCCGCCCAACGGTAGATTGACATTTTGAAATTTCAGCGTACGATTTTGTGGTGATTTTTTGTTTCAAACCGCTCGACTTCGAGCACTTTTGTATTCACCTAGCGCGTGAGCTGTCAGCTGACGCGCGATGGAGTTCTCCGAAACAGCGCATCATCCCCTTTCAACGAAAGCAAGACCCACCGCTCTAATTTAATGAGCTAGTCCTAGGAATTTGTTTCAAAGCGCGAAGAAAACAGTCGCAGCATAGTAATGATGCCGATATTTACACGACTGTGTGTGATATTCTTTATAGCTCTAGCATGCAAACATGGTGCATTATCAGAAGAACCCCATAGCAAGTACTCCAAACACGCAAACGCGCTGCCTGATTCTGAAATATACGAGCCAGACTTTCGAAACATTCAACGTCCTTATCGCATGGCAAAGCTAAACCTCGTCTGGACCAAGGCGCAGCATGTAAGTAAGCGCGGTAAGCGTTCCATTGGCTAACCCTTATTTTGATACATTCTACACTCCCTGGGTTTCGTTTGTGCAGCGGCTAACCGAACCGAAGCTCAAGTCACTATACACCGAGCTGAAGCTACACGATAAGGAGGAAATTACGTACAAACAGCTGAAGGAAAAGGATAAGGATGGGCTAAAAGAGGCCGAGCTGCGCAACAAGTTGGTGAGCATCATGAGTACGTACGGCTTGCTGGAACATTTCGACGATACACAGGATCCGGAAAAGTACAAACTCCACAAGTCGTCCGATGCCGGTGGCCCGAAGAAGGACGCGTACAAAAACAAGAGCCTGTTCAAGGACAAAAAGCTGAACAAGCTGTGGGACAAGGCGGAATCGGCCGGGTTCTCGAAGCCGGAGCTGGACGCACTGCGCGAAGAATTCGATCACCATCAGGCAAAGATCGATGTTTACTACAGCCTGCTGGAGCGGCTAGGGGATGATGATGCTGGGGATGAGCAGGGCCGAAAGAACGATGCGCACTTGAACGCGGTCAACGATGAAGAGCACGATCGGTATAATGAAGTGGACCGGGCGGAGGAAACGGACCGTTCGGGACAGGGTAGTAATAAGCAGCATGCGTACCTGCACAAATCGAATCAGCTGCGCGAAAAGCACCGGGAGATAAGGGACAACTTTGATCGGTTGGATCGGATTGCTTCCCAGGGTCCGAAGAGCCAGGATTTTGTGGAGCCGAAGGTGCAGGGCCTGTGGCGGGTCGCGCTTGCTAGTGAGTTTAGTGCGGACGAGTTGGCCTCACTGAAGGTGGAACTGTTGCACTATGAAAGCCGGCTGCTAAAGCTGCGCCATATGCATGCCGAGCATGCGCTCAGCCTGGAGAAGCATAAGCACAGCGATGCCAAGGCGGACACGCACAAGATGATGGAGGAGAACATAAAGAAGCAAACGCGTAAGGTGGAGAAATTGCAAGAGGAGGTCGAGCGGCGCATTTTCAAACACTCGGAATTGTGAAAACGGATCCGAGAGAAGAACTTGTCCCTCACGCGATATCACCGTCCCCGATGAGCAATATAGGACACTTGGAGCCTATAGCGAGAGTGCCAAAGTGTACGTAGCAATGGAATCGTTCTCTCGAATAGTGTAGGGCAGGTGATAATGTATGAAATGATTAATGATAAATTCTCACACTGACATGAGCACGGGGTAGCTAATAATTAATCTTTTTCTACTTTAATAAATGTGTAAATCAATAAAATTTATAGTAAAACCAAGCAAGTCTGTTTTTGTGTGAAAACAACCTCCATCGATAATTTAACTAAAGTAAAAGAATAATCTACTTTTTTAACGAAAGACGAATGTCATCATGCTGTTGATGGTGGCCATATGATTCAACGGAATTCCCAATCTTAACCATTTTATAGCACACGTATATCATCATCAACACTATTCGACGAGAGCGTAATGGTTGTTTTCTTTTTGCTGTTTTGTTCCTTGCTTCATTACTTATAATATTCCGTTTTCAGTTTTTATATTGGTTACCTTCCAAATATAATATATAATTTATAGAATAATAATATATAATAATAATAATTATTCAATAATCCATCAGTGTTAATCATTAATCTGTAAGGGTGTTGCTGCTGCTGTTGCTGCGGCTGTTTAGCATCGTGTTATTTTCTTCATCTGCTGCGAACCTTTTTCTTTCCCTTGCATTTATCCACTTTGCCGGCTTACACGCTCCTACATTAGAGGTTTTTCGCCCACACCATCAGAGTATGTGTATTTAATTGTTTTGTGTGTATTTTTTTTGCAACTTTTCTTCTACGTTTTAGCGCAGCGACTATTTCTATAACCGTTTTCTCCTCATCCTCTGATTCTATATGTTCACTGTTTCCTGTTTCTATCTTCTATAAGTTAATCATGCTTTTCAATAATAGTGGTGGTTGGTAGGGGGTATATCAACATTAATCATAACTTCAATGCGCTTTCGGAGTCTTGCCACCCCTTCCAAAACAACTTCAACCTTCCATTTCCTTTCGCCTTCTGTTTTATTCAGTCCTATGGACTCTTACTACGGTCGGTCTTGTCAGCTTGTCTCCTTTTCTCGTCTATCTCGTTTTGCAGCTTCGTATCGCTTGAAATCATCATCATCATCAGGAGGATCTATGCACTGTTTGTTGCACTGATCGGCTTGCATTTTTCTTATAGATATTGTTACTGTGCAAGGGCTGTGTTTTGGAAAAAAAACGACTTGCCTGCCCTATGCTTTTTTTTACCTTCGTTCAAATCAGCATTAAAAAAGCAGCGAAATAATGCAAGTGTGTGCTTGGTTAACACATCTATTTGCTTATGCTGCTGCAGCAAGTGAATTTCTATGCAATTTTTCTACTCGGTTAGAGCATCATACATACGCTGTTCGTATTACTTTAAAGCGTGACAGTAGAACATGGGTTTTGGCAAATCCTCCCGCCATACTTTCCTTTCCCAAGCCTTCAAGGCCCAATTAAAGGCAAGGTACATCAGGACAGTAGGAGAGGAGAGGTTCAGTGTATCGTTTGTCCACCTGTCCATCCGCATTCAGCAGAGTCAGCATTTATCGTCTTACTTTAAATGCAGTAGTATTTTTCGCGTTTTTGTCGATCATTGTCAGCTAGAGTTTCAAACAGTTGCACGGGTGAAAAGCCGATTTTCGCACATTTATTTTAACTGTAACTCTACTCTTCAAGAGTTATTGTTATATTTAGTACTACGCAGCATTATTGTTGCTCGCAACATTTTTACCTTCGCATTGCGTACCTCCACAAGCCTTAGCGTTATCGTCAAATAGTGAAACTAGTTTCGTTTTTCTTGCGAAAAAGCTTGACTACTAATTGTTGCCAGAGTGATATAAAATGAAATAAAGAAAAGGGAATGATGTAGCAAACTATTCGTTTCCCTTCTCATCTTTTCCACGTGTATAATATAGCCACATTTTCAGCATTCTGCTATGTGGCCAAGTCGATAGTCTAATTTAAGTTACTGGTTATACATTTTCCATAGTTTCACTCGCGTAAGCTTTCTTTGCTGTTCTTGTTTTTGCTGGCTTTATAAGAGAAAAAAAAGCATGGATGATCTATCTGTGTTATTTGCTCGTTAAGCTTTTCATTGTGTGTTTAATAATATGCACCTTTAATGCAGGATTAACATACGAATTGTGTTTCAAATTTATGCTCTTCCCACTAGGATCTGCTGCTGCTGTGTATTAGCACAAATCACCGTGTTCTTGTGTTCTACGTACCGCTACTAGCGTCAATATTTCTGCTACACGCGTTTGCACCTTCTTCCATGAAAGTTTTGCTAAAGTAACCCCATTTCCGGATGATGGCGATCATTTGCACTCACCAAAACGAACCGGACTTAGAGGAAAGAGAGAACTGACTAATTAGTTGCAGGATAGATTTTGCTTTATCTAAACGTGTGTGTGTGTGTGTGTTCCTACAATTCGAACCTGCCATTTTTTCTAGATGCACGGTACAATCAACTACACTACCGAGCTGGGTCCACCAGGGCGGTGGAGGGGATCCGCATATTTTTTTTACTTCTTCTATTAGGCAGGGCTTTCATCATCGTTTGCAGCCAATAATTTCATCAAGCTTGGGTAGCGTGTGTGTTTAGGGGCGTGACTTTTGTGTGGAGTTTAATCATTTGCATCTTTAGTCATTTTGATTTTACACTTATGCGTGTATTATTCTGCGAGTAGCATCCAAGAATAGCTTATAAGTGATAGTAGTAACGGTAGAAGTAGATATTACTCTAGTAGGTGTTATAGTGTAGTGGTAATATTTATCCTTGCTTTCTTTACTTGACTTTTAGGGACCGAGTATGGCTCTTGCTAATGACTTTCGATTCATCACCGGTTAATGTTGGACTGCTGTTACCATCGGACCGTTAGAGATTTGTTGCCTGTTCCGGTATAGGTGAGGTGTTTACAGGCAAGCGAACAATGCTACAATCTTATTATTATGTGTTTGACGAGCCTCACATCGCAACATGTATGATGTATTCTGCTACCGGTTCATACAGCTCAAAATACCATTGGCATATGGTACTGTTCGTGTTTCGGTATGCTTTAAGCGGTCACTATTTCCTACATAACACCAGGTGTAATAAAGAAACAAAAAAAACATGCGCAGATATACATTCTTGACATATATATTCTTATATTCCATTACCGAGAACGAGATGGTGCACATAGTGTCTTTTAGATTTACACTGTAAATGAACATTATTGTGTGTTGTAGTTGTTGCGCTCTAAACTGTACTGTGTAATAAGCGTACGTTCAAACGACTAAAATATAATAAACCGGAGAACAGAGAGGGGGTGGTTTGGGCAAACCGTGTGCTCGAGTGCAGCACAGCTATTGGTACCTTCGCCATAATGTAGTAGCTCTCTCTGATCTTTTACGTGTTCTATTTTAACTGCTTTTTATCGAGGAATTGGATAATCATACGCGCTAACCCCGTCAGCATACCGACGATCCGAAACATCCTGCTGCACACGAACATATTATACGTTTAACGCACAGGCTGCACGATATCTGGTTGTAACATAGAACCGCCGGCTCTGACCACATAATGAAACGTTAATCTTTGAGACCCAGCCAGGCACGCAAAGGAGCATAGTATTGGGGGGAAGGGCAGCAGAACCTATCGCCAACTTACCAAACCAACTGTAACTACTACTGGGGCAGTTCCTATCCTTCTATGATTCTTCATAAGTCGCTTTCTAATCGCTGCGTTCGTGAAGCGCGCATGTAGTACGTACGGTATTGTATATTACTACAACTGCTTTCCGACATCTTTTAGTGTCACATAACATGGTGACCATTTTTCACTCACTTTCTTGACAACGTTTAGTGTCCAGACCACTTTTGTGACCAGCCCTGTGTGTTCGTATAAATAAGATTATTGTTATAACACTCTTTTACTGCAAAACAGTGGTTGATGTTGTCGAATCAACTTACGTGCTTTTCATGTTCCCATGGAGGTCGCAGCTCTGCCGTTCCCGTCATATCATTCGATGGTGTGAACGGATACTGCATGAAGTTCATGTTAGGCGGATTAGGCCCACTAGGTCCCGAACCTCCAATATTACCATGGTAATCCATTTGAAGCGGCTACATTTTAGAGAAATGGTACAGCAATATTTTAATATTAGAATAAGTAATAACAAACCTCCTCTGTAGTTCGTAGTTTATGAATATTCTTCAGAAGAGTCATCTCGAATCTGAATCCTAAGATCTTACGTTACTCGATTATTTTTAGAATTAATTAATCTTTCAAAATTCATTAAAAAAACATTGATTCATTCATATGAAAGATGTAATTAATTCAGTTGTACTCAGTACTGCACCTCTGGCGCTACACCTACCTGGAAATGATCCGGTAGATGGATGTCATCCATGTACTGTCTGTTCATGCCACCTCCTGTCAGCCACGGAATGGGTGGTTGTTGCTGCTGATGCTGTGATCCACCCAATCCAGCACCGCTACCCATGAACTGATTCTTTTCCATGTTCATCCACGGCTGGTTGCCGGATGCAGCGGCCGCTGCAGCCGCTACCGCCGCCATCGCTGCTGGTGAACCGCCTCCGTTCATTAGATCCGAACCGTCCAGTCCCACGTAGGTTGTTACCATGCCGGGGTTATACATGTTGCCACCATTGTTTCCACTTGCCCCGCTACCTCCACCGCCATTGCCGACGAGACCAACGTTACCGTTGCCGCCAAACTTCCAGGCCCGCTCGGTACCGATGGCTCGCGGAAGCTTCCTTGCATCTTCCATCATCGATTGTTGCTGCTGCTGCTGCTGTTGGTGCGGAGGTACAAGTCCTCCAACACCACCGTTTATGGCATGTGGCGCGTTGTTGCCGTTGCTGTTGTTATTGTTGTTGTTCGGCGATATGTTGGGTGAACCACCACCTGCTACCGAAGCATTCAGTGCCATCGCCAACCCATTTTCCATGCCCATCAAATTGTCGCGCTGCAGGTGGCTTAGGTCGGATGAGAACCAATTATTGCCACCACCTCCTGCCGCAACACCACGATGATGCATTCCTCCTCCAATTGGAGGGGGAGGTCCACCATTCCCGCCCGTACCGGTTCCGACGCCGCCGCCACCTCCGTGCTGTTGCTGACTGTTCGGCCGTCCTGGTGCGAGGCTATAGGATGGCATCGAAGGATACTTTCCACCGCCCATACCAATTGGTGGAGGAGTGTTGAACATACCGGTGCCTCCACCACCAGCACCGGCGTTGCTGCCACCACCGTAGGGTTGATGATTGCTGGAAAGGTTCATTTTGCCCGGCTGGTGTTGCGTTGGTGGCATACCCGATGGACCAATGCCTCCCGAAAATGCGGATGCTTTCGGGTTCAGACGCGAGATGGGCGGCAGACCAGTATTACCGTTGCCTCCCAGGCCAAGCGGTGGCTGGTAGGAGGATTGCAATGCGTCAGGCGGACCACCGACATTGTCGAACATCGATGGAGGAGGACGGGAGCTTCCGACCGGGGGTTGCTGTGGTCCTAGACCGGATGAATGATCTCGTCCACCGCCAGCATTCCCTCCACCAAGGTAGTCCGGAGGTCCATTGCCAGGATGGCGCATGTGTGACGGCAGGTTCATCATCGAACGCAACATGCCTAGGCCTCCGGAGGGAGCACCGTTCCCTTGCGCACCGTTGCCACCACCACCGTGCATTAATGGTGGAGGCGGTGTTGGTTTCATGCCCACATTTGGAGGCTCGTTGGATGACTGATAGGACGATGGTTGATGCGGATGCTGTCCGCCGGCCGATGTGGACGAAGGGATGACTGATGAAGCCGACGAGGAGACGGAGTGCGCTCCACCAACCATATTCACAACTCCCGAGTCTCTAGAAACGACCACTGACGATGGAGGCTGTTGCTGTTGTGAACTGCCACCCGCACTGTTTCCCAGGCCCGCAAGGGGAGAAGTGCTGCTGTTGCTTCCACCTGTCGCTCCACCCAACATATGACCCAGGCCCAGTGACTGTTGCTGCTGGTGCGAGTGACCGGGCGGTGGGTGATGAAGCAGATGCATTGGACCACCTCCTCCGTTGGCCAGTTGCACCTGGTGTAATGAAGGTGGTGGCTGATGTGGATGCTGATGCGATGACATACTAGAAGATGGCGGTGTTGTAGCATTACTCGATGCTTTCGAGCTAACCGGCGACGAAATAGCATTTCCCCGATATCCCGGCGCCTTCGATGCGTCAACCTAGAAAGGTAAATTAATGAGATTAGTTTTCCAGTTTAACCCAAGCCAAGTTCTGTTAATAAAGTACTGATGATATACAACGTCGATGACATACCTGTAGCGTTGGTGGATTCTCCATAAAGGTGCCCAAAACGCCACCTCCAGTACCACCTGCATGCTGCTGGTGATGATGCTGCTGATGATGGGGTGGCATAGTGGCATGTGACAGATGCTGATGTTGCTGCTGATGCTGGTGTCCACCATATAGTGGCGGTTTGCCAACATCGCCCGCATTGCTACCAGCAGTGTTCCCACCGCCCACACCCCACTGGCTGTTCGTGAACGGATAATTGAACAGCGAATACACGTTCGAAGGAGGAGGCGACGGTGGAAGCTGCTGCTGTTGCTGCATCTTTGAGTGCAGTTGGCTACCTATAGTTGGCGAGGTAGTGGAACTTTGCTGCTGTTGTAATAAAGGCGATGGTGTAGTAACGCTACGGCTTCCAATAGGCCCCGTCACAGACGCTACCGTAGATGATGAGGCGGACGACGAAACAATCGAGCCTACGGAGCCAACGGACGTCGGTGCGGATGATGACGACACGGATGACGAGGGTGGTTGTCCGATTGGCGTTATTGATCGACCACTTCCCGGTGCTGCCAGCGGATTGGCCGTGTTTGGAACGCTAATGGGTGGTAAGGGTGGTACGGCGGAAGCCTCCACTATCGTCGGCCCTGGTGCTGTTGTTGCGATGGGAGGGATAAACGAGGATATCTTCTGCTGCCCTGCAGCTCCACCACTGCTGCTTCCTCCGGCGGATTGAAGTGTAGTAGAGGAATTGATGTGGGAACCGATCGGGGACACTCCACCACCTCCTCCAACTGCATTGGCATTGTTACCAAAGGATGCTGGCGTTCCACCACCACTGGAGCCATTTTTAGTAGGAGATTGCTGTACTTGTGTCGAGGTCCGTGATCCAATCACGCCTACTGCTGGCTGTTGTTGCTGCTGCTGCTGTACTTGCTGTCCCATTGGAGGATTAGAGCCGCTGCCAATGGTACCAACATTGGAGAAGGCCTTTTTCTGACTGTTGTTTCCGGACGCACTTCCACTATCCGAGGCCACCAGCTTCGCAAACGATCCTGCCGTACCTGGTGCAGTAGCTATTCCGGCAGTGTTGCCACCAACGTTAGTACCACCAACCTGTGGTACCGAGTTGGAGGAGACAACCTTGTTGCCGTTCTTCGCTTTCATTCCCACCCCACCGAACCCTGTGGTAGTAGCACCCGCGGCGCCCGAAGGACCGCTCGCAGCTGTTCCTGAATGATGAAGCGTTCCTCCTTTCGCTGTACCGCCACCCGGTAAAGCGGATGAATGTTGTTGTGATGCTTGTGCAGTGGCGCTGGCCGGTTGGCGTTTCAATTCTTTGCCCTGTCCAGAGGACGCTGCAACGGCATACGGCACACTGCCAGTATTTACTGAGACATTGTTGCTGCTACCGCCACCAGCTGGCGTCGATACGCGGGACGACTGCTGTGAAGTAGGTGCAGCAGACGATAGGAACAGATTCTTGGCAGCCGACGGTCGACCAGCGTTTGAGTTTGAAGAATTTGAACCTTGGCTGGACGGAGGCTTAGCGTTCGCAAGCCCCACGCCGGTGCCTGTCGCTGCATTGGTGGAAGTGATTCCACTGGCAACGACATTGGCGACACTGCTGCCATTCGTAGGCTTGTTTGAAGAGTTGAACACATTCTTTCCACCTTTGGCCGTCGACGAGTTGTTGTTTGAGGCCGCAGCGGCTGCGGCGGCCGCGGCGGCAGCTGCTGCAGCTGCTGCTGCTGCCGCTGCTACACCACCCGATGCCACTATAGCGGACATGGTTGGGGCAGCTCCGTTCGTTGGTACAATTGCCGCTGGCACAATGACAGGTGACTGTTGTGCTGGTGTAGTAGATGACGACGCCATTCCAACCGAAGACGATGAACCACCAACAGTGGACGCCGAAGAGGATCCGTAGCCTTTGGTAGCAGAGCTGCTGCTGCCGCTGCTGGTACCGCTGGAGTTGTGTTTTGGCAGCATAGACAGTATGTCCACGTCGGGATCCTTGATAAGCGTAACAATCAACGAATGCGCTTGCTTGGTCGCCTCTTGCGATCCTTTGATGGTGATCGATCGATCTCCCTGGCTCTTGCCCTGCTTTTCTACCTCGATGTGTGCGCCGGTGGCAGCACGGATGGCATTGATGTTGCTTCCCGCCCGCCCTATTACGCGCGAGATGGCATGCACCGGCACCTGCACCTTGCGACACTCCATTAGCGAAGAAGAGGATCCGCCGCCTCCACTACCACCACCGCCAGTGCTTCCTCCGCTACTTCCACCACCACCACTGCTGCCACTCTGTTGCACCGAGCTCTTGCGAACGACTTCCTTCCATCCCTCCTCACGTTTGCCACCCACAGAGTTCATATTCGGCGTTCCGCTGGAGGCTGTCTGATGTTGCTGGTGTTGCTTCATGGGGCTCGCAGAAGATAGTTTACTATGATGACCGTGATCCTCACTGTTCGAGGCGTTGTAAAAGGTTTTGCTACTGCTGTGCGCTTTCTTTCCACCAGCGCCATTGACGGTGTTGTAGAAATTTCCGCTTTGCGACTCATCGTTTTGTTCCGAGGCGTGGCGATTGCCCGAACCAAACACGATTATAGATTTGCGATTGCCCGGCGCACTGCCCTGGTGAGACGACTGATGATGCATTGCACCCGTGCTGTCTCGTGCTTGCTGACTTTGCTGATGGTGATGGTCGTTGCCAGTAGATGATTTTTTGTTTTCGTTCTTCGCCGACGCTGCCATTCCACCGCCGCTAGAGCGTTCGTGATCCTTTGGTGCAACGTTTTCCTTCTCGGTCGTTTTTTCGCGCTTTTCTCTTCCTCCACCGTATTGCTGCTGTTGCTGCTCTTTCTCCTGCTGACGACGATTCTTTTCCTTCGAGTTTTTATCCTGCACCACAGTGTTACTACCGTTAGACGTTGAAGCCGAACCACTCTCCGGGCTCTTAGATTGACGATTGTTGTTAGCAGTATTGCTGCTACTGTTGCTTTGCTGCTGCTGTGCGTTAGATGATTTACCACCAACGGTAGCGTTTGCGACTGCTGCGGCCTTAGCCGCTCTTGCAGCACCGGCAGCATTGGTGGACGCAATGGCACCGCGTGCCGTTTGTGCCTGCTGCTGTTGCTGTTGTTGCTGCTGTTTGCGCTTTTTGTTATTTTTCTTCTGCTCCAGAGCGTTGCTGTTCGAGGACGACTTCACCTCAGAGCTAGAACATGAGCCCAAACTGTTGGCATCGATACCGGAATCACCTTCCTCTTGTACCTGGTACGGTATAGACATAGGCCGGTACTGATACAGCTGACCACCGCCGTTTGCACCCTGTTGCTGCTGCTGCTGCTGTTGGCGCTGATAATTACCGGATGAAGAAGAGGAGGATGAAGTAGGGTTGCCTTTCTCCGTATCCTTGTTCTTCTCTTTGTCCTTGTCTTTACCCTTGCCTTCCTTCTCTTTCTCGCGGTGGTTTTGCTGTTGGGACTTGCAGTGAGGCTGGGAGGCGACATGGTTGTTGGAACCGCGATTTTTGTTCTTATTGCCAGCCGAGGATTGTTGCTGCTGCATGGCAGCGGAAAGAAGCAGCTCGTCTTCATCATGCTCACTGTCCACATCCTCTTCCTCTTCCTCCTCTTCCTTATCGTCATCCGCTTCCTCCTCCTCGTCGTCGTCGTCGTTTCCTTCGCCCGCCGTTCCCTCTTCACCCATCTCCAATTTGCGCTGCTGCTCGCGCTTTTCCGCCCGGCGTCGCTTCTTTCGCTCACGTCGCTTTGCAGCGGCAGCCTTGCGACTTTCCTCACGAGACCGTTCCAGATCAAGCTCCTTCAGCAGTATCGATGCATTTATGTTTGCTTTCGTCGCCTGCTGATCCTTGGCTGCACGAATCACCTTCACACAGTCATGGCATTTTTCCAACAGTTCCTGCTCGCTGATCGTATTGATGTAGCGGGTCATCTCTTGATCCGACGGGAACTGTGTGACCTGGCCCACCATCCATTTTACCACTTTCGTGTGGCCCTTACGGAAGGCTGCCATCAGACAGGACACCTTACGATTGTCCTGCGAATCAATATCCCCGCCAGCGCTGCAAAGTAGCTCCACCACACCCAAATGGCCACCGTTTGCTGCCAGCCAAAGCGGTGAGTTTCCTTTCTTATTCTTCACCTCAACCAAAGCTCCACGGGACAGCAACAGCTCGACAAACTTCAGGTGTCCCTTGTCCGCTGCGATAGTCAGCGCCGTATCGCGGGACGATGGAACCGGAGCGGCATTGACGTCTGCTCCCTTATCCAGCAGCACACGACCCACATCGATGTATCCGCCCGAAGCCGCTTCCATCAGGGGCGTAAGGCCGGTCTTTGCACGGTGCTCGACATTGGCTTTACGATCGAGCAGCAAACTTACCACTTCGTGCCGACCCTGGAAACAGGCCAGCGTAAGTGCCGTGTTGCGGTTGGTTTCGATTTGCGCGTTAATATCCGAGCCCATATCAAGGAGCAGCTTCACGGCTGCAACGTGTCCATTCATGGCAGCTAGCATGAGCGGTGAAATGCCCAGTTTGCTTCCGGTTCGCGAATTTATCTCGGCACCATGCTGGAGCAGCAGTTTGATGATGTTAACGTAGCCACCACTAGCAGCTAAGCTGAGTGGCGTGTAGTCCGAAACGTTGCGGTGTTCGCGATTTGCATTCATGCTTAGCAGCAGCTCGACCACCTCATACCGCCCACCGGAACAGGCCAACGAGAGTGGAGTGTCCTTCGTGCGCTCTGATTGTGCCTCAATCTCGGCACCATTGCGAAGTAACGTGTCCACCACCTTCTCGTGACCGGCAGTGGCTGCCAGTATTAGCGGGGTAAATCCCTTCTTATCCTTGTGCTCAATGTTTGCACCGCGGGTAATCAGCAGTTCCACCATCTCTTCATGCCCGCCCGCGCAGGCAAGCGTTAGTGCGGTATCGTGGTTCGAGTCGGTCTCGGAATCCACGTCAATCGTTCTTTCCGACACCACCGTTCCACCCTGCGGCGGCAATATGCCACTTCCCGCATGGAAAGGCTGAAGGGCGCCACCGGGTGGTGGTATGTCCATGCCTCCTCCTACCGATCGTGCATTACTGTTGCTGGCATCATACTGATAGTTTTGTATCTGTCCAGCACTCTGCTGTCCAGCCGGTGCCTGACGTACTGCTGGGACGAGTCGGTTCTTCTCTTTACGATTCTTTTCTCCTTTTTTGCCACCAGTCACACTGCTAGCCATTTTGCCGCTACCAGCGATAGCATTGGCCGTCTGATTGTTTTCCATCAGCGCAAAGTGCTGCGTCTTCACCAATGGCGGTATTTCCTCTTCGCCTCTGATGGAGGGTGCTGCCTGGACTTGCTGTTGGAGCTGCTGCTGCTGTGGTGTTTGGGTCGAGGCCTGCATTTGGGTGTGCTGTAGGCAGTGCTGTTGCTGTTGCACGGACTGTTGCTGCTGACCTTGTGACTGCAAATGTTGCAACTGCTGTTGTCCCTGGGCCTGGGATTGCAGATGCTGAATTTGCTGTCGTTGTTGCTGCAAAATTTGCGCATGCAGCTGTTGCTGTTGTTGGGCGTGCTGGATTGCAGCTGCGGCTGCTGTAGCTGCTGCATGCGATTGCATCGGGGCAATGTTACACTGCTGCTGTTGCTGTTGCTGCTGACCAATCGCTGCTTGCTGTAGCGATAGTGACTGTTGCTGGCTTTGCGACTGTTGTTGGCTGCTGCTGCTGCTGGGAATCATGTTCATATGATCATGCTGCTGATCTTGTACAATTTGCTGCAGTTGCTGCTGCTGCTGTTGTTGTTGCTGCTGTTGCTGTTGTTGAGACTGCATGCTCGGTAGTTGAAATAGCAAATGCACTTGCGAGGCTTTATCTGCATCGACGTTAAACACAAGCTTTGGTTGCTGCCCTTCAGCGGCGCTGCTCGTTGGCGGATGCAGTACATTTCCGGAGGCTTGCACCTATGTTAAATCATGACATGATTCATCATTATTATCATAATTCCATTAATTGTTATTAGTCAAGCTCACTTCACCCATATTTTCAGTACATACCTGCTGTATTTGATTAAGCAGTTGTATCTGATCCATTGAAAATTGTTGAGGATCAAACGTAAGGAGTTGGCTGGCGGCAGCCTGACCTTGACGATAGGCGCACTGCTCATCGGTAAGTGCAACCGTGCTGCCATCCTCCTCCGCAGGTGATGACGTTCCCGATGTCAACTGATTTTGGTTGCCTGTCCAGCGCGTTTTGCAGAACGAATTCAACCCGATCAGATTGGCATACATATCGATATCCTGGCATCCGAAATTGGCCGCCATGTCCTAAATAAGCAAAAACAATTTTTACAGTGTTGCTGCTTACAGTTGCATTTTTACAGTTGCAGTGCCCATTCCCGTGTACTTACATGCAATGCCATGGGAATTTCCGGGCAGCCATTCAACACATGAATGACATCGTCAAAGCTGTCCACCCATTCGTAGTTAAAAATGGCTTCTTCCCGCGTTCCGTGCGCTTGCGTAACGGTTCCGTCCTCGGCGTGAAACGGTTCAAGAGTGTCTTCCAATGCAGGGTACATCCCTCCCACGCATTCGGTCATGCCATCTGCCTCTGCTTCTTCGATGTTGAACATTGAAAGGTGTTCTTCGCCTTCTTCTGCATACTGATGGCCATCGGGCGAGTCGCCGAGTTTGATAGGCTGTAATAGCAGCAAGAATAAGGGACAACGGATGAATGAAAACCATTCAATCATAAGCAGTTCCATTAGCAAAATACTTACATTGCTACCACCTTTATGCTGAATAATGTTTTGCATATGCTGGTGCACCTGCACAAACTCGGGACCGGGCAGAATGTCGGAACGAGTGAAACCGCAGAGGAGTCGCGACAGCTCGGGATACTCAATATCTAATGGATGAACGAAGAGCGAAAACAAACCAACAATTAATCTCAACCGTTTGAAAGTGAACGCCGTCGACCGCAAATAGTCCAAACATACAAGCAGGACTAATGTGCATGTCCGTGGTGGCAGAAGGTGGTGAGTATGGGGAAAACGGGACAATTCGTATCAAGCGCTGCTCGCTGCTACTATTGTCCAATTCACCACTGTTGTTCGGTACACTACCGGCATTGTTCATGGTCGTTGGCGGCGGTGAAGCGGGAGGTTCCAAGTTGAACCCTGGACAGCTACTACTCAGCGGCGGCGTTTCCGAGGGAGATTTGGTTGTATCACCGAGCAACCGATGCGCGATCTTGAGCATCAACTTACGGTCGACCAAAGCAAAAAGGTTGAGTCGGCCGTCCGGATCGATGCTGGACATGGTTGCGCCGCTACCACCACTGGTACCTCCTTCTTCCTCCTCACCATTGGCATTACCTGCACCGGTTCCTTCGGTTCCTCCTTGGGCAGCGACAGTGTTGTTATTCTCGCAGCTACCGCTGGCGGTGGTGCTACTGCTGCTGTCGCTACTGCTAGCAGAGCTGCTGTTACTGGTGCTGCTGGCGGCGCTGATGCTTCCACTGCTGGTGCTTCCTTCACCATCACCACTAATGCCAGCTTCGCCGGCAGGAACACTGCTCCCATCGGTGCTCGTTGTGCTAGTGGTAGAGTGGCTGCTGCTGGCGACATTGCTGCTATTGACGCTGCCAGTAGAACCACTTTCTCCCGCACTGCTGCTGCTGCTACTAGCACTGTCGATAACACCCTCTACAGCATTTGATGTTCTCGAGCCAGCCGCACTCGCATCTTTATCCACTGCTTCTTTATCACCAGCACCGGTAGCAGTTAAGTTACCAGAGCTTAACTTCCGTTCCTCCTTCGACGCTGATGATGGCGCAGCAGACAATTGCTCTACAGAGAGTGCTTCGGCCACATCGTCACTTTTGCCACCCGATGCGCGCTTGGCTGCGGTAGTACTCTTGATAACCGATGGAGTGGCAGACAACACAGGAACTAGGCTGCTTGCGCTCACAACAACTGTAGATGACAATTTTTCGCTGTTATTAACAGTATCTGAATCACCCTTTTTCATTTCCTCTCCTGCACTCGTGAGCGTTTTCTTCTCACCGGTTTTTCCAGTTGATGGCATTGGCGTTGACTGGATGGTGGTGGATGGCGTTATGGATGACTGTGACTGTAGATTCAAGTTGGCCATCGATTGTTGCAACATTTGCACATTCGTTTCAGAACTTGGAATCACAGACGACTGGAAATAGACGTAAAACGAAAAGACGTACATGTAGTGTCGTTTACACTAAATTATGATGATAAACATTTAATTTAAAACACGTAAAGGGCTTACCAAGTTGTTATAAATTGACACCATTGGATTCTGCTGTAGGACACTGTTGGTGTTTCCACTACCGCCAGACAAAATGGTTCCAGATAGAGGCCAAAATGAATGTTGCTGCTGCCCTGTGGTCGATGCAGAAGCTACAGCTGCAGCGGCAGCGGCTGCAGTCGCAGTGGCGGTTTTGCGATTGTTTTTAGCGTCTTTCTTCGACACGGGCTTCGCCTTTGGACGATCGCTGATGGCAGTGCTTTGGGACACTTCCGAAGGAGCAGTCAACAGTGTACCACTGCTGGTTCCTCCGGTAGTGCCGGTGGAAACAATCGAAGCACCAGCAGCATTAGCCGCTATTGTTGCTAGCTGGAGATGCTGCTGTTGCGACTGCGGCAAGTTGGATTGAAGCGACGCGCCAAAGAGCAGTCCACTGTTGCCGTCGATAGATGGTGGTTTGCCTGCTGTAACAGAAAATTCAAAATAAAAAAACGGTTTTCTTGCAAAAAAAAACTTCATTCATCGTAAGACAAATGTTCTTACATTGAACGGGTGTAGCTAAATTGATGTATGTTTCCGATGGTGGTAAAAGTGTCGATGGTGGACCCTTTGCATCGCTGATGAATTGAATTTTCGCCTTCTGCAAAGATAATCCGTTCAAAATCGCAATTAAAGCATATATTTCTACGCAATCAACGAAACGGTTAATATTAAAACTTACCTTCTGAAACTGAATCTCACTCATCTGCTTTTGATACTGTTCATAATCAGATCGCATCGCAATATTGCTAACACGGGGTGGCGGTTGTTGCTGCAACTGAGGAACGTTGCTTACACCAATGCTGCAGCTACCTTTGCTATCTTCACCAATAGGTTCGCTTCGCACCTGCTGTGACTCGGAACTGGTTAGGTTAGCATCGAATGGCGAAGGCAGTGCTACCGATGGTTGCTGTTGTTTTTTGCGCAGTAAGCTGCGTTGCTGCTTGTTGCCACCAGCACTCACTCCGGCCATCTGCTGCTGCTGCTGAGTTACGACGTTGTTGCCTTGTAAGATGATTGGCTGGGCTGCTTGTAGTTGTTGCGTCTGTTGATGCTGGTGCAAGTACTGTATCAGTTGTTGTTGAGCGACGGCGGCCTGATCATGCTGCTGCTGTCCTGGCTGCTGTGGTTGCCCAGCAATGGGTGGTGTTGTCGACGAACCGGTGGTAGTCCCTGGTGGTACAGTGGTCATGCGGCGTGCCCGTGGACGATAATTCATCCTCAAATCCTCAAAAAAGCTGTCCTTAGATATCGAAGAGTCCTGTATTTCCAGCAGATGTTGAGCTAGAACGGATGTATCGTTGCCGCTACCGTCTAGCAGCAAGTTTGCTTGATTGATCAACTGATGGCTGTTGGCAATCAGTTGCTGGTGTTGTTGTAGCTGCTGCTGCTGCAGCTGTGCCTGCTGAGACTGTGGTTGCGGTTGTCCCTGCGCTTGCACTTGCTGCTGCTGCTGTTCGAGCATCTCCTTGCTTGGATGTTGGAAAATCTGTTTGTTGCTAACACGGATCGCTTCAGGAACTTCGCGCAGTCCTGGTGGACCTGCTAGCAGTTGCTGTTGCTGTTGCTGTGGTGCCTGCTGCAGCTGTTGTTGATGGTGTGGGTGCTGCTGTTGCTGCTGCTGATGATGATTCTGCGTAATGATTAGCTGCTGCGCTGGCGGATGTTGCTGCTGCAGCTGTTGCTGGTGCACCACCTGCTGTTGCTGCTGCTGCAGTTGCTGCATTTGTCCACTGCTTAGTATATTCTGCTGCTGGGCAGCATTTGCATTCATCAAAGAATGAGGAAAATCTAGCAGCAGCTGAACGACGCCTATGTGACCACCTTTCGCTGCTTCGATCAGCATGGTGCTGCTATCCTTCAACCGATGGAACGGATCGGCACCATTCTTCAGCAGCAGTTCCACCACGCTCTGGTGTCCGCCAGTGCACGCGAGCGAAAGTGGCGTGTGGTCATTGTTGGTGGTATGGCGATTAACATCCGCACCACGTTCAATCAGAAACTTCACAATACACCAGTGACCGGCTCGGCAAGCTTTCATTAGCGGCGTGCGGCCACCCTCGGACTCGTGCTCCAGTTCGGCACCGTAGTTCAACAGGATGTCCGCCACCTCCGTATGACCGTTTTCGCATGCATATGTCAGCGCTGTATCGCCCGTTTGCGTCTGGGCGTGTACGTTTGCGCCGTGCTGCAGCAAAAAGCGCACCAGATCGATATGACCTTCCTGGGCAGCTTCCATCAGTGGCGTTGAAGCACCGAGCTCGATATCTGCACCATTCTTGATGAGATACTCAGCCACTTCGATGAATCCGCCACAGCACGCTAGCGTAAGAGCCGTTTCCTGAGTTTCTTCAGTCTGAGCATTGATCTGCGCATCTGGTAAAAAGAAAAAAAGAAGATAAAAATAAGCAATAACATAACATTTATCCGCAAGAGTGAATTAGCAACAGATACGGAAAGGTAGGAGTATAACACTTACTCTGTTGTAGCAATAATGCCACCATTTCCTCATGGCCCTCACGTGCGGCTTCCATTAGCGGAGTGTAACCTTCATCGTTGACTTCCTCAATGTTAGCTCCGCGATCGATTAGCAGCATGGCCAGATCGACATGTCCTCCACACGCTGCCAGCGTGAGCGGAGATTCGAATGAGTCAGTGGGCATATTCACCTGTGCCCCCGAGTCCAGCAGCAACCGTGCCACCTCCACGTGCCCATCCATGGATGCTTCCATCAGTGCCGTATGCATTTCGTCGGTCTTATGCTCCTGGTCCGCACCAGCCTCTAAAAGGTAGCGCACCATATCGAGATGGCCCTTGTAGCAGGCAAGCGTCAGCGCACTCTCCTTGAACTCATTCGAATGTGTATTAATTCCGGCACCATGTTCCAGCAGGATCTGCAACAAAAATCACATTGCAATTTGCATTATTTACGAATCATAAAACAGAAAGCTACAAGAAACACTTGCTAACAGCATGCAACCAACTTTGAAATATTAAAATCCATCAGATAAGATCAAATAAAAATCATTACTCTGTAGCACAAGCACATGTCAGCCATGTGATCACTCGATCATCATTCGAAAAAGGTACAACTTTGCTAGCTTGCACACACATTAGAATCCGGCTGGACTCAATAATGTTTAGCAAACCATAAAATTATACCGCTATTCTTTGTAATCTAAGGACAACATAGACAACAGTACAATTGTGGAACGTTTAAGAGAGAGTTCTGGTCTCGGGTTTAATCATTTGGAATGATATAACATAGTAGTTTGCCAGAAATAACATAAAAAAGAGCATGGAGACTAACCTTGGCGACCCCAACATGACCAGCTGATGCAGCTTCCATCAGCGGCGTATGACCATTCTCGTTGTGGTCCTCCACCTTGGCACCATGGTCCAGCAGCAGTTTCACCGCCTTCTCGTGACCCCCGGCACAAGCGTACATGAGGGGCGTGTTCCCGGTGGACGACTGCGCGTTCACGTCCGCACCATGCTTGAACAACAGCTCAATGATATCAACATGACCAGCCGATGCAGCTTCCATCAGTGGTGTGCAGTCGTTCTTTTGACCACGATCATCGACCTGTGCAGACATTGCCAGCAGTACCTGCAAAGAGAGATTTGGACACGCGATATCCAGAAAAAATATGCATTAAAAAATGCTGCATAATTCTGTCGGTCAAATATGGCTTTATCCAGTGCCACATACCTGGGCCAGCTCGTAATAACCGGCGGAACACGCCAACGAGAGCAGCGAGTCGCCTTCCTCCGTCGCTTCGTTTAGCGAATTGCCTTCGACCAGTAGTCTCCGGACAGTGTTTACGTCGTTATCAGTGCAGGCCGCAATCAGCGAACGCGAAAGCGAACTATAAATGGAAACAATACATTAAATTAGTTATTTCACACGATGCACATAGTTATTAAAATGTGTTACACATACTTCTTATCCCTTGGACTGCCATCGCTCGATTTCATTCGCGTCAAGGCGTGCGCTGCTTCGTCTGGACAGAAAATAAATGCCATTAGTAATGCACAGTTTAGTATTATGCATTAAGTCACACGTCGTTTTCGACAATATTTTCTAACATACCTCGTTCATGGTCGGTATCATCATCATTCTCTAGGAGAAATTTGCCGGGTACCGTACTATGAACCATGTCGTCGTCATCTTCATCCTCCTCTGTTAAATATCAAACGAATACAATGGTAGAAATACTCATTATCTCTGTAAGCGATAAACACCATCATCGTCATATGGTAAATTATGCGTACCGTCGGAATCTTCGTTATCGTCGGCATCGTTGTCGCAACTGTCCGACTCATCCATATCGACGTCATTCTCACAGCTGTCGGAACATTCCGTTTCCGGAATTTCGATCGATTGCTGATCTAATGCGAAGTCGTCAACCTGCAAATACCAGAGGCGAAAAAGAACGCATATGATAGGACGATTGATCTACTTTAACCCATGTTAGGGACTAAAAAACTCATTCATAGTAGTAAGAAAATTTTGAGACATATTTGGTAAGCCTTCGTGTAAGCGTAGCAGAAGCTTCTCTCTTTTTTTTGTGCTTGTTGCTTCCGAAGAACAAGCCATTGAGAAAATGATGAGAAACCATTGCTGTAGGAAAGAAGTTTACAGCAACTAGAGTTCGTAAAGTTGTGTTTACATGGTTTTGAGAAAACCAAAGACATTGTTAACTAATTGGGATAATTTATGTAGCATATAAAACAAAAAAAAACTCTGAAAAGGAGTTCAAAATAGTGACAACTTGGAGTGTATTAGTTCTTGACCTTTTTTTTTTTTGCTGGTTGAAGCGTCAATAATTGGCATACGATCGGCTGGAGAATGTTGTTGTTCGTGAGTGGAGGAATCTAACGGTTAATGGTTTACAGCATCAAAAACATAGCTTTAAACTGTGAACATAAGCTTTAGACTGTTATTTGAACGTATTACTAAAAATTACAGCTTGGATTAGCATCGAACTTGGAACTTCATGGTAGAGAATTAGAGATTAAAATTATATTCATAAAATCAGTTCAATAACTTTCCGCGCTTTGTAAAAGAGAACAACAGCGTAATGTTAATGCAAAACTGTTAGGTGTAGTTCACGGAAAGATCTGGAGCAAGTGAGATAAAGTAACAAATAAACGAAATCATGCTCATGGAAAAAAGAGGAACTTTAACATGACATATCAAAGCAGTGGAAATAAAACGCGCACAAGTAAACACACCCACACACAAATACAGGCACACACATACACGCACACACAGAGAACGCGCAGGCCTCTTGGGACAGGGTGGAGACCCGTTCGTTTTCCCACACAAGCAACAACACTTACCAGCAGATCTGGCCTTAGACATAGGCAAGCCAGCAAAATCTAAGAGGTGAAAACAACAGATAGGAAAGTAAAAAATGGCAAAAATAACGTAAAGTAAAGGATAAAAGAGTGTATGACTAAACAAAAGCTTGTTTTTTATAAACTGAAACCGAAAAATAATATTTCTTTTTCAATGCTATCAAATGTTGTACCATTTTTGAACCATTGCTTATCAAACTACAGGGACGGGACTACTTCACTTCACGTTACAGTGTGCCTTTGTTAAGCCGAAATGTAAATGTGCCCGTAGACATTAATATTTCTTGTAACGTATGCGCAATTAGGTACAATTTATTTTAGTATTTTTAATTGAACTTGAGATCCAGTATGTACTCAAATTACTATGCAGTTCGCATACACCTTGAATATAAGACGCGATCCGATGCGATTGAAAAATAAACACGATGCTTTAAATAAACGGTGTTATAAAACGGTGTATCGAGGGAGCAAAGATTGATTTACAGGGAAAGTTGTTGTATGGCGAAAATTAAACACTTTTGCTCTCTTGTTGGTACGCGTCGTCAAAACGAGACTGCGGTCTAGTTTCATGCGCTATACGCCCTTACGTGTGGTGGCACACCGTGGTGCTTTCGGTCTATGTTTAAGGTAAATCATCTCCACTCTGCAAAACTGTCCACCGTTAGCAGAGTAAGCGTGGGATCGGGGGGAGCAGCGCACTATACCATACCTCGGCTCGCTGCTGCCGAGAGAATGCCGTAATTCTCTAAATTTAAATCACAGAGAGATGGCATTAAGCGAACAGACATAGCTAATCGCAACCAGACAGGAAGAGATCACTGAGCGCTACCTGCCGGTATGGGATACAACTTTGCTAGGAGGAGATGGTTGTAGAAAACTGTTTATCAATTCCGTGGAATATTGTTAAACAAGCTTGTATAGTGCTATACCATTGGACTTTAAATGCAAATTCAGAGCCATTATAGGTCAGGTTTACTTAGGAAACAAAGAGAAAAACATTGACCTTCATTCCACTTCTGCACTATCTAAACCTACCTAACGAGTATAATAAGTAAGTGTGTGTAAGAACTGTAGTCCGTGTATTTATTAACAATGATGTTAAAACTCAATCACATTGGCCTCAATAAATTACTTTTTCAGACTTCCGGCCAGAAATATCAAATTCGTACAAATTAATTGTTCTATTTTGCGACTCATCATGTTTGTTCTTCCTTACAATCTGTATAGCATTTAACGCATTACGATTAAACTGTTTGGAGTTTGTTCTGTTGCAACATATTCTGTCCCCAGAAGAGAATCTTCTATAGCCAGCCTATAATCCGGAACCAGAGGCAAATTACCTGCAATCTAGCTTGGTTTCACTGGTTTCCTGGCACTGCACTGGCACTGGTTTCCTTATCTCAATACTATCAACCTATCGGTGGTTTTTTACTAATGTTTCACTTTACTATTGCCAGGCAAACGCAAAATACCTAATAAACTATTCTCGAAAAAATCAACGGTATCATCGCATCACGGGGTAAGTTCTGAGTAAACGAGCATAATAGAATGGCCGGTTAAACAATAAACCATCAAAGGTACCACAGTGTGCTTTCTCTGAGTTTATTTTCAAACAGAAAAACACAACCCACATTGAAACGAGTGAGAGATTTTGGCCGATCGCTTCTTTTACCCATTGACGGGGCAAGGCAAGCCGACAAGATTACGCATCGACAAGTTATTATTGGCCATCAACATGAAACCCCTCATCCAGTAGGCACACAGGAACCAGAGTCCATTGAAACCGATGGAATTAATACCCCCCGTTGTCAAACCGTCCAGTTCTTTGACACCCTACACTCACACAGCCCTACACTCATGCCTGCCTGTCGGCTCATGGCCCCAATTACCATCTGCTGCCGGATCATGGCCAGTGGGCCGTGCTACAGTGTACCACTACCAACGACGTGCTTCTTCCTGCCATACAATAGACACAGTGTGCTTTAATCATAATTGCAAATGTTCGGTTTTACTAAAGTGACGACACGAGCGGTCAATTCAGATAGCGTTCTATGGGGTTGGTTTTGTTAGCTTCTCAGTGCGCTTAAAATACCAAGTTTTTTCTTCTCAGTGCCAAAGTTAGGTTGGACTGAGTTTAATGTAGTAACAAACATGTGTGGTTGGTTGCTCGTAGCAACCTCAGAATGAAGTTAATCTAAGCCATCTAGCATACATATGTATTAATTGTAAAATAAAAAAAAAACAAAACTAGTTTTTGACCAGCCATCAACCAGTTAAGCATCTTCTTTTATACGCCCCCTTATTGGTAACCCTGAAGTGATATTGGTATTTTACATCGCAGCAAATCGTAAGCCTGAAATCCAAAAAATCTACCGAATAATTCACCAGCGCTAAAGTGTACGTTGTTTCTGCAGGAATGTAACAGTGAAACTACCGAATTTTAGTAACCCAGATCCAACAATGTGATTTGCTCTAGACTCTATAAGGACGAAACAATATCATCATCATATTGTCGCTAAGATTGACCAATTGCTGCACTCCCACATATCAATATCAAACACCTGATAAAAACGTCTTCAAAACAAACGTTAGTAAAAAGAGTATAATTAGAATGTTCTTGATCCGCCAACGTCTAATTTCATATAGCGCTAGTTTATGGACAGAAGGTGGACAGAAAATGCACCCCGACAGGTACCTAGTTGAAGTGTATGTACACCCCCATTCTTCGAATATGTTGAACGTTACACGACATCACCGTGTGCGGTCTTTCCCCAAGATGCGGCATGCCGGAACAATTTAGGGACTTCTCGGTCATGTGTTTTCTGATCTGAGAGACCACCGTTTTAACCTTTGCCAAACATTGTGTCGAAGTGTAGAACGACAATGCCGAAGCCGATAATGAGAATTGGCGATCAGATTATTCATTACACCCTCCACCAACTCTCTCCTCCGCACTACATTATGAATGAAAACACGCACCACTGTGCTAGCTAGCGCCATCTGCTGTATGGCATTTGCACAAAACAAATGTCACCTGTGAAGGGTGGACTAGGTGTCTGTGGATGGATTGAGGGATATACTGATCGTTATTATTCTGTTTAGTTTAACTATTTATCTAATTGCACGGTTCATCATATAAAACGGTAAAAATAAGTAAAATCCTCGACTTTTAACAAAGCGAGTGTCTTCGAGAAGTAAACACAAAAAACATTTGACACCAAACCGGAAATGTCTTTTGAGTCATACTGAAAGAGCTTTAGTTTGCACTAGTGTAAAGTTTTTCCACTTTAATGCTTCTAAGGTGCATTTGTCCATTATCCGAGCGTGGGCATAAAGGTTTATATGCCGTCATATACCGGCCAATAGCAAATTAAGAGATTAATGTAAACAATGATTTGTTTAGAAAAATTACAACATGCTTATATGGGATTATTTTTTAACACACATCCAAGTAAAAACTGTTGGAGAGACTGCGAGTTCTTTAAATTTGCATTCCCGTCGCTGTCCAATAAACAAAGAACGAACCAAAATGTGTGCGTAGCATTTCTTGGAACTGGCGCTGTAGGGGTGAATTTCACAATGCATGTAACTTTTATTTGCACGCTCTTCGTCGGTTTTGCATCGATTTTCGAATAAATCGTTGAAATATGCAGAAAAAGCGTATTACACATTTTTAAAATGTTTTCAATAAATCGATCCTACCCATCTCTACCGAAACATTGAAGGGCGAAATCGTGCGCCAGGGGCAGGAAAACATACTAAAGGGTAGTGTAAGCGAGATAGCAACACGACTGTGTGTGGCGAAGGCTACACATTTCGTGAGACGAATTGAAGTGGAAAAAATACTGCAAAGAAACGATTTTTGTTCGACATCACCACAAATCGTAGCGTGCGGGGTGAAGGCAGCAGCAGCCGTCGACAGGAGTGCGCTTTCACCAACACACACACCCATACAGGCACGCACACGTCCGGATGCGCCCACCCATACCATCGTTTGCCGCATCGCCTGCGACTTTGCGGAATGTGGAACACACATACACTGCCGTGTGCCACATTTCCGCTGGCCATCGTTTTTTTTATTTCTTTCATTCCTGCACCAACCAGCTTCGATTGCAGGATTTTTGTCTTGCCAAATGTGTAAATGCAACTACATTAACAAAATGTGCACTTACGAATAGGCTTACGGGTGCTGAATCGCAATAGCTAGATCATAAAGCTTGTTTTCTTAACCTATTCGGGCTCGTCGATTGAAACAACAATAGGAGACAATTTAGACAATTAAAACAATAAAGTTTGTGGTAAGCAAGTGCTTCTTTGTACGAGTAGTAGTCGAGTTCTCCACACACTAAAAAAAGTCTATTCCTTAGTGAATAGTAAAGAGTTTCGAGAGTTGAGAGCAAAAAAAAGTTATGCAGCAGTAGCACTTTCACGTTTTCTCCTACTTCTTTTCTCGTGTGCGCACTATTAGTACTATCTTCGGGATGTAGTTGTGTTTCTGGGCGCACATACACAACCGCTCCGGTGCGCGCACACACACGCGCACGATCTATTGCCGGGGACCGCTAGTCGATGTAGTGGTACGATCGCTACACCTATTTGCCCGCAGCACTGAGGAAAAGCCCCGAGCCTCCCGAAGTAATGTCGTCTCATTTCATTTGTGTTCCGTTCTTCGCCGTAGGGTCCTGGAACAACAATCGACCGCAGAATCACGTAACCCCTGCTTATCCGATGGCAATGAGACAAAATGCTTCCCGTTGGACTGCGGCGATATCGATTGTAATTCTCACGCAACCATGTGCCTCTTCTCGCATACCCAATTCGAGAAGCAGTGGCCGCCGTTAGAACAAGATCCTAGCGTAGGAAATTCACGGTTCAGTTGATCGAAGGAAGCATAAAACGGTACACACAGAGCGCTACGAAGCAAGAATAACAAAAAGACTGAACGGAACCTGCAAAAAAATCACTCATTTCCTGCACAGGTGCACACCACCACACACACTTAGAAAACTATTCCATAGTATTGTAGTACACTGCTACTGCTGCTACTGCGATGCACACATGCAGGTTTGCGCGGTGTGTTAGTGAGGATGAACGTTTTTTTCTTCTTAATAATTTTGACAACTCCCATCTTTTCAGGCACCGTCTTCTTCGTACAATAGTACACACACATACACATACATACACGCACGCGATTCGCTGCATGCTGCGGAAATTCCTACCCAATAAGTAGCAAAATCTTATGCATTGCCCATATACCAACTTCTTTTTCCCTTTTCCTCCGGCAATGATTTGCACATTTTTGCAGCTATCACACCACCACTCTACTACACGGCCTTTCCATTTTGGGGGAAGAATTCGCTTTCATGCACAAACCCCAATAATGACACTTACACGCATTCTGACTTCCAGCGCACGCTGCGGTCGGGCGTTCCGTGAATTTCGGTTCGATTTCCCTTCATCCACTACCTCTTCTTCTTCCTCATCCTCATCATCCTCTTCCTCTTCTTCCTCCTCCTCATCTTCATCATCGATTAGGGCACAATCTTTTAACCTCTTCATCACTTCTTCCATGCTCGTCATCATGCTTTCGTCACACATTCTGCTACTGCCGCGATGACGACGATCATTGGCATCTTCCTCTGCAGTCGAACCGTCGATGTACCACACCATATACGCACACACACACTATCGCATGCACGCACGCACGCACTACGCACCTTTTCGCACACCGTCTACTAGGACTTTTGGATTTTGGACTACAAAAAAAAACTTCACTCGCACGAACAAGTATTCGACGACACCCAACCTCTGTGCAAGAGGAACGAACTGTCGCGACTGTTCCGTTTTCCTGCTGCTGCCACTTTTGCCCATGTGTCCGTGACACATGCACGCACGCACACCTTCTTCTGCGCTCTGCAGTGTCACTGTGTTGGTTTGCTTTGCCTGATTCGCTCACACACGCTCAAGTACGCGCACACACACACCACTACCATCACGCACACTGCTTCGTTCGCTCGCTACACACAGCTAAGCGTAAATTGCTGGTCGTTTTTTTGCCAGCAGCGGTGCCTTTCTAGGTTCGGTGTGACTAAGAAAACGGCTACCATAAATGACGACGAATGGTTAGAGAAGAATTAGCGACGATCCCTTTTGCCCTACGCAGAACAAGCACGCTGCTTCCCCGAATACTGCACTATGTGCACAACGTGCCAAAACGGCCCATTTGCTGCCACCACGCATTTACTCACTAGCGAAAAAGAGAGAGGGATAGGGAGAGAACGTTAAAAAAAGCGTGGTCTGCTCGATTACAGGAAGCAGCAGCTCCGGGATGACAGACGGCGACGGCGACGACGACGACATTCTATGTATTCAACGATTAGGTTAAGTGTGCTGCTTCCATCAAAGGGCTGGTCTATCCGGCAAGCAATTTAAAATCGAAATCGGACAATTTTTTGATAAAAATGCATCCTTTGTTGGTAAAATGTGATGAGACAAAGCGATTAAAAATGTAACTAAAACACGTAGCACCTCCTTGGCAAAACGCTTTTGCTTGCGGTCGATGATACGTAGCAGACTTTAACTTCCGTTTCTATAATACCTTCCCTTTTTTTATCCTCTCCCATACGCTGTACATAGTACAGGGGTGTACTGTACGCTAACGAACACTCATAATAATGCCTTGGTATGCACATGACAGAACTAAATAACCACCCTTGGTGAACGCAATATTGATATGCTGCTGTTTTTCTTCGGCGTTTCGTATTAAAGAAGATTCAGCGTTTTAATGTCCATTTACCACACACCCGGCATGAACCGGCTGTTTGTAACGGCTGTTTTTTCCCTACTTCCATCGAGGAAAAAATATATTCAAGATGAATTATTTTAAGCACTGCATATTTTTAAATAGTGCTTAACGAACAATTCTTGTAATTATTATTTTCAAGTTGCATTATATTCAATAGTAAAGAACTTGATGAGGATGAAGCAAATCATTCCATTCTCATTTCAAATATTGTAAAATTATTGCCGAACTTTTTCCTTATATGAATAATTACTGTTGTTATTGCTTTTGAGCTTGGGCATGCCTATATCTTGACTCGATTGCTACGTGGTTGTAATAAGTCTTGTAACCCAGAAATAATCGTCACGACTTACGAGGTCGTCATTAAGCCAAGATGAAGAAGACTTGACGATGAGAAAAGTAATAATTCATAATTCAAATATTCAACAGGACCAAATCAAGAACCAAATCCGCAAATGTGCCCTGGAAAAGCAGGAAGTTAATCTTAGCCGATGAATTTACCTCCGACACCGATTCCTCTTCCGACTCAGACGAGTCCGAAACGCGAGGCTGTATCTCGGAGAACGTCTCGGTATCCGACTTGGCGGGAGACGAACTGTTGCTGGTTGCTGATGGTTTGATGTTGTTATGGGCCACTGTGCTCTGACCAGCTGGCGCACCACCGGCAGCAGCGGGAACAACCGGCTTCGACGCAGCGGCACTACTTCCGGTTCCTCCACCTCCTGCAACAGCTGCTGCTGCGGTTTTACCACCATCGCCATCGCCGCCGCTGGTGTTGGTTTGCTGCTTCCCGCTGCTGTTGCTGCTACTACTATCTCCAGCACCACCCGAGGCGCTCGATGCAGCTGCACCGACAAGTACGGGGGGTTTTGTTGTTGTTGCCGTTGTGGAACTCTGAGATGACGACATTGTTTTACCATTATTTTTAGAAGTGCTTTTACTAATCACGCTGCCGTGCAGCTGGGATCGATTTGGTCCGTCGACCCCGGCAGACACTCCAGGTGCAGCTTCCGCCACCGATGTTAACAACGGATGATGCGTCGTCGTCGATGCTTCTACGACCACTCCCGATCCGTCATTAACATCCTTTCCGGTATCCAAGGCCGATGATGACGGCGAAACCGTCGAGGAAATGGAAGCCGCCGCACCACTTGCAACAGCGACGTCGGCGACGATGGTAGCACCAGCACGGGCACTGCTTCTTACTCCACTCTTGCCACTTTTACCGACACCACCACTACTACTGTTGCTGCTACTACCACCACCGATTGTGCTGCTGCTGCTGCTGTTGCTGCTATTGTTCGCTGCTTTCGAAGGAGGTGACGATGACGAAGTCTTGGGTGCTCCTGGTTTTGTTCCACCTAAGCAGGCTGCTGCTAATGTATTTGCTTCTTCTCCTTCCGTTGATGTTGATGCGGAGGAAGACAAAAAAGACAACGAAGACGAAGGCTGCTGCTGCTGCAGCTGCGACTTGCACGATGATGTCTGCTGATTCACTGATTTAACAATTTTCTCCCGGTTCTTCACTCCGGATTGTTCGGCATTCTGCATTTTTCTCTATGCGTCCCACAAAGAAGGCGCATTCACAATGCGTTTTCCACACGTTTCGTACTGTTGCAATCACTTTTAACCATAGAAAATCGCTTTTTAATACGGAGCTACCGTGCTGCGGCCGCCAGTAGAATTTTTCGCCATATTTTATTTTCTCCTCTCGCTTTCTCTCACTCCGCGCACCCCGTTCTGCTCGAAATGTGCTCGAACGAGAGGGGGGATTTTCATGCGAAATTTACCCGATGACTTCGCCATGACAGCTAGTTCGCCCCGAAAACGGCTCGTCACATCCGGAGCGAATTTTAATGCGGCTGGGAGCAAGGAAATTCTTTCGACCCGAATTGTCAGCAAGCAAAACCCAACGGAACATTCCAGATGACGGTTGGAAATTAACGTATTTTACTCATGTACGTGATTATTTTATGTTCGCAATCATTTAAAAAGTTTGAAAAGGTATAATCTAAAGAATTAGCAAGATGTTTGTTCAAGGGAAATCATCATGCAGCAAGTCAAACAATTCTCTTCCTTCAGTACTCCTTTTTATCTTTTCATGCATAATCAACTTTGTTTAGACGTTTATTTACATGAACAAAACAATCCTCCTCCTCGCCTCCTCACTAAATGGAGTGCAGAGATGGGTAACGAACAAAAAGTTGCCATTCCTACTAAATTTTGCATTTCTGTTCTTTATTAAAACCTCAACTGTGGACTTTTGGCAAGTGCTGTCAACAATGTTCATGCGCTGCAGCGTTTTTGACGTTTGATGTACCGCAGAAGTTCTTTCGGTGTGTTGGCAATAACAAATATCCTTTCGGTGCAGATATCCGGCCTGCTGTAAAAGTGTGAAGTTGCATCAATACCCAAAATGCCTACCGTCGGAGTGAAACGTGATTTACTTTTTAAGGCCCTTGGCAAAACGTACAGTAAGTACTGGACCTCGCTGGAAAATGTGAACGTGTTGCGATTGTTAAACGCTTGTTAATGTGCATTTCGGTGCCGGGTTCATGTGTTTCATGCTCTTCCAGCTGATGAGGAGTTTCAAAAGTTTTGCTTCGAGTTTGGCCTCGAACTGGACGAGGTTACGACGGAGAAGCAAATGATAACAAAGGAGCAGGGCCTGGTAGAAGCGGCAAAGGATGCATCGGAAGAAATTATCTACCGCATCGATATTCCGGCCAACCGTTACGATCTGCTTTGTCTGGAAGGGCTGGTGATGGGGCTGCAGGTGTTTATGGGAAAGTAAGGCTCAACCAGTAAAACGAAAAGCTATAAGAAAGGTCCAACTGACTGATGATTTTCTTGTTTTTCAGGATAAAGTTCCCCCGCTTCACTAAGGTCGGACCGGTTGGAAAGGGCGCCGTACCGCAGAAGATGATCATCACGAAGGCAACCGCGCAGATTCGGCCGTTCGCGGTCGCAGCCGTTTTGCGCGACATCACCTTCACTAAGGATTCGTACGATAGCTTCATAGATTTGCAGGACAAGCTGCACCAAAACATTTGCCGCAAGCGTACGCTCGTGGCAATCGGCACGCACGATCTGGACACGTTGAAGGGACCGTTCACGTACGACGCTAAGCCACCGAAGGAGATAAGCTTCGTGCCGCTGAATCAGGAGAAAGCGATGACCGGCGAGGAGCTGATGGAGTTTTACTCGACCCACGCTCAGCTCAAGACGTACCTTCCGATCATCCGCGATTCACCTGTCTATCCGGTGATTTACGATGCGAACGGTGTGGTACTTTCGCTACCGCCCATCATCAACGGTGACCATTCGAAGATTACGCTTCAAACGAAGAACGTTTTCATCGAGTGTACGGCAACGGATCTTACCAAGGCCCGCATCGTGATCGACACGCTTGTGTGCATGTTCTCGGTGCACTGTGCGAAACCGTTCACGGTCGAGTACTGTGACGTGGTGTCCCCGAGCGGAGAAACCAAGCAGTACCCAGATTTAGCCTTCCGCAAGGAAACGATTTCCGTTGCCGAAACGAACGCTTACATCGGGCTGAACGAATCGGCTGAGCGCATGACGTACCTGCTGAACCGGTTGCTTCCAACCAAACAGACGGCACCGGATACGCTGGAAGTAGAAATTCCGCCAACTCGACACGATATACTGCACGCGTGTGACATCTACGAGGACGTTGCAATAGGGTATGGGTACAACCGCATCCCGAAGACGCTTCCGGCTAAGATGCACATCGCGAAGCAGTATCCACTGAATAAGCTGACCGAGCAGTTGCGCGAACAGATCGCCCAGGCGGGCTTCACGGAGGGGTTAACCTTTACGCTCTGCTCGCGGGATGACATTGCGACGAAGATGAATGCACAACTCGATCAAATTCCGGCTGTGCACATTGCCAACCCGAAGACGCTCGAGTTCCAGGTGGTGCGTACCACGCTGATACCGGGTTTGCTCAAGACGCTGGCTGCTAACCGCAAAATGCCGCTGCCACTGAAGCTGTTCGAGGTGTCGGATGTGGTGCTGGCCGACAGCAAATCGGAAGTCGGTGCCAAGAATGAGCGTCGTGTATGCGCCATCAACTGTAACAAAACGGCTGGTTTCGAGGTGGTACATGGACTGTTGGATCGTGTGATGCAGCTGCTGGAGGTGCCATGGGACAAGACGACCGGGTACTATCTGCAAGCGTGCGACGATCCGGCTTATTTCCCAGGTCGCTGTGCGTCCGTACTGTACAAGGGTGCGCCCATCGGACGTATCGGTGTACTGCACCCGACAGTGCTGCAAGCGTTCGAGCTAACCACGCCCTGCTCGGTGGTGGAATTCAATATGGAATATTTCGTTTAGAAGCTCGCGATAGTCGAGCTAATAAAAACACTACACTTTCTCTTCTCCATTAACGGCTTACTGTGGGTTTATTTGTACCGTACCGTGGATTGCTAGGGTGACGGAGAATTCTTGCACCGATAGTGCATTATTTACCGTTCCTTTTAGCTGCTTATAGCGATCCACAATGTTGCTTATTATGGCGGAACAACCGAGATTTTGGAGATGGTTATAATATCTTATGTTCGGCTCATAAATAGCTTCCGAGCGGGAGAGCCCTTATCAGCGGGTGAAAAATATCTATGAGCGGGTTTTTATCTCTTTGTGATAACATTCATCGTTCACTCATTGAGGTGAAGAATCGGAAATAGCATTTTAGGCCTGTAAAGACAGTTTGTGAGAGTTTCTTAACCGCCAAACAACCGCAACGTTCGTAGGATAATGAATCAGTGGCTTGTCTTATACAGTGGTTTATTAAAATGCATAAAAATGGTTGTTTATTTTCAACAATTGTTAAACAACATGGCAATCACGGGGAATAGCCATTTTTCACTTTTCCAACGCTTCCGTCGCATAAAGGTCCGTACGACGCTGGCTGAAGATCGGAATCTGAGCCCGCACCTCGTCCACTGTTTGGAGATTCACGTCGGCCACCACGGTCGCTTCCTCCTCGTTTGCCTCGGCAACAACCTTCGCCCACGGATCGACCACCATCGAGTGGCCCCAGGCCACGTACCCGGCAGATGGGTCACGTGCCGGCGAAATGGTGGCAACGTACGATTGCGTATCATTGGCACGACCCCTTGCCAGCAGCTCCCAGTGCAAAGGACCCGTCTTCATGTTGAACGCGCCCGGATAGATTAACATATCGCATCCCTGATTACGGTACAGCCGGGCCAGCTCGTCGAAACGGATATCATAGCAGATGCCGATGCCAATCCGAGCACCATCAATCGCAACCGTTGCGAGCTTGCTGCCACCGGTCAGCACGTCCGATTCGCGGAACGTGATTCCACCAGGAATGTTGATATCAAATAGATGGATTTTGCGGTACGTCGCCAGCAGGGCACCTTCAGGTGACCATACAGTGCAGGTGTTGTACAGCTTGTTGTCCGTTGGACATTTTTCTGGGATTGTACCACCGATCAGGTAGATGCCGAGCTCTTTGGCTATCGCGGCCAGGCTACGGCTTGTCTCGCCGGACGGTATCTCTTCTGCGTAGGCCGGAAAGTGTTGCGTGCCGTACGGGGAGTTGAAGCATTCGGGCAAGGCTACTACTCGGGCCCCTTTGTCCGTAACGGCGGAACGTATTTTGGTAAGAGCGTTTTCGATGTTTTGCGCCTTGTTTGCGCCTACCTTTAATTGCAGCAAGGCGATCCGGAAGCCGGCTATGAAAAAAAAAAAACAGCAAATGTGGATCGTGGATCGTTACATTTGCGCCATAGGTTTGTTTTCTGATCTTCGTCTTACCTCTAGCCATTCTGATCATTTACGTGTGAATAGGGTTTTGAATAGTTGTGGGGAATGTTCTCCAGGCGCTTGCAATGATAGGCTGAAATAAGGAATCCAAAAAACGATGTGCTGTTAAATCCAAAACAAAGTTGCTTACGTTTCCGTGTTGAGTATATTACAGGTAATTCAATGATTCACAGCTCCTCTAGAACCATTACTGTTCCCTTAGCACGATACAACTAAACGACGAAGTATACTAATCAGCTGTTTTTAATAGTTTGGTTGTTGACATACGCTTTTGTGTTGATAACGTTCACAATCCCAGCTAGCAAAATGTAGACATCTGTTGACGGTGGTAAGGGAACTGGGGGCAATATGGACACCCCTTATGAGGTTGGTTAGGGGGCCTACCTACAGGTATAAAATAAATGCTTAGTTTCCGAATGTATTCAGTGAAATGTTTAATGAACACCAAAGATTCTATATAAATGTGGATAAATAAGAATTGAGGTTTGACAGCGAAACGATAAAAATGTTGCTGCCTTGCAAACAGCTATGCCCATTTTACCCCACGTAACAAAAAATCTGGTTGCAAAACAGCAATTTTTATTTCTTTGTTTTTGAGCATTTTATCGTTGTTAAGTTTACTTGTCGCATTTTTCATCCAATAGAAAAACCTTCAAGCAATGCAATGGAAAAAGCTACCCCTGCCTAAAGATCGTCTAATATGAGTGCTTCAATATCTGATTCGCTGTATAACCGCACCAAGCAAGCCGTAGTTCAGCGCCACGTTTGGCATACGTATTTTCGTAAAATCAGTTACAACTGAAATTGAAGAAGTTCTTCTTTTGTTAATGTTTCCTTGTTGGTAACGGCCCGGCCGTATTGCTAAGATCTTCTTTTTAAATACGTTACAAACGATCGTCGATTAACGCTTGTCTAACTCACTAATGATAAAAGAAGATGAGACTCAGCTGTCTGTGGGTGGCTGTTGGTGTACTCATAGTAGGAAAAATAACCACATAGGGGATTTAAGCAATGAAAGGGGACTCAACGCCACATCTGGACAGGTAAGGTGCAAAATACACGATTTGATATGATCGTGGTGCCGCAGAGATCGCGTCTGCTTTCGCAGTGTTTGTACTACATGGATCTATTTACGAGCTCTTAAGCAGCTTGTAAGAGTTTCTACAACTGATTGAGCTCCGTTTGCGTGTTAATTAGCTTGAAAGTTCTTTTAAAGGATGGTTCACTTTTTAATTAGCGCCAAGCTAGGTATGAGATGCGATTACTTCTAGAGCAGCAACAAATAAGCGATGAGTATGAATATCCTTCTCTCCTTACATGAGGCATTATGATTAAACAGGAGAGCATTAATGGCTGGAATCAACGATGCGAATGTGAAAGTTTAAAACACACACTTACAACAATCACTTGCAAGCCACGTGCTATCATGATTCCCGCTTAAACCTTTTGCATGAAATATTACCATCTCACCCTTCATCTCCCTCTTATCCCTCTTACTTACGATCACACTGCAGCACATGAGAGTAAAACGTAATATGTGTGTGTTTTTTATTCATTATCAGTAAACCGAAAAAATAACCATAATAACATTGAAAAGATTGTTTCACATTTGACTTTTTAAAAAAATCCCTTGCACACTGGCGTAACACGTTGATCATAAAAATAGGAGCAAAAGCTCACTCGCAAACCTCGTACGATCGTATGGCGTGATACGCAATCACAAGTAACTGATTGCCGCCAGGATCGGCAGTTTGCTCAAACCGAGCAGCCAACCTTCAGCTCGTACAGGTCGCTGCGCTTCTGCTCGAACACCGGTATCCGCTTGCGCACGTCCGACAGCTCCTTCAGCACCAGGTCGGCCACAACGATCTCCTGAAATTCGGTCGCCCGTTGAATGATGCGCCCCCACGGGTCGACCACGAGCGAGTGGCCGTACGGGATCAGTTTCGCGTGCGTGTCGCGCGCCGGCGAGCAAAACGCCACAAACGCCTGATTGTCCAGGGCGCGCGCCTTTGCCAGCAGCTCCCAGTGCTGCTCGCCGGTCGGCACGTCACAGACGGCCGGATAGATCAGCAGATCGCAGCCCATCGTCCGGTAGGCGGTGGCAAACTCGGCGAACCGCATGTCCCAACAGATGCCGAGACCGATGCGCGTCTCGCCGACGGTAAAGGTGGCGTACTGGCTGCCGGCAGTAAACAGCTTCGTTTCCGCCACCGTCGTCTTTCCGCTCAGGCTCGAATCGCACAGATGTACCTTGAAAAAGCGCGAGGAAACGGCATTAGCATGGGTGCCGCCGATGCTTTGGACGGTATCCGCGAGGAGCTTACCTTGCGATAGGTGGCCACCAGATCACCTTCCGGTCCCCAGACGGTGCACGTGTTGTACAGCCGGCCACTGAGACACTCCACGATCGAGCCACCCACGACGTGGACACCAAAATCGCGCGCAGCATTGGACAGTGCGCGGCACGTTTCGCCGGTCGGGATCTCCTCCGCCACGTTCAGCAGCGTATCCGCCGTGTACGGTGCGTTAAAGCACTCCGGCAGCACGACCACATTGGCGTCCTTCTCCTTCTTGGCGATGCGTATCAGATCGATGGCATTCTTCAGATTTTTCTCCTTCGATTCCACCACACGCAACTGTATGAGAGCGATCTTGATCGTCATGTTTTGAGGCGAACCTGACCGGTCAGCTGCACTGGTTTGCACTTTTCGGGCACCAAAACTACCGGTTTGCTGCCTGCCTCTGGCGGCCACTCACTGTCAAGTGCGTTCCCCGAGGAGCTAAACGGTGCAGCTGCTTGCACGCCCGGAACACCAACTACTACCGCGCTGTTCGACGTGTACGGTGGCGATGCGCTACCGCACGCTATCAGCTTGGCTACTATGGCCCCCGGAAACCATACGGCGACCGGGTGACCGAAGCTAATATGAGGGCTGAGAGTTGTTTTGACGTTCACGCACGATGAAACTGCTTCAGCTGTTTATTGCACCGTGCTCTATCGATAAGCTAGAAAGATAGAAAGAGAGACAGCAATGGGACCGTGTCCCGTCCCGTCTGGTACGGGTTGAGGGACGCGATGAGATGAAAATTGGTAATGCGAGCCTGAAAGATGGCAGGCGCAATGACAAAGGCATGATCGATTATTATGGACAGGCTGGGCAATGGTTCGAGCGATTGGCACTAGTCAGTGTGGAGAGGTATAATTGGTAGCATTTTGTTTGCTTTCTTGTTCAATTTGCAAACGTTTCACCATACAGAACAATTTCAAGGTTCTTCACAAACTATTAAAAACTTTTAGCAACTACCTTAAAAAGGAGAGCTAGTTACTCAATTTGTTGCTGGAGACGATATCATCCATGATGTCGAGCACTCGGTTATGTTAGACATACTAGCTAAGTAATATTTTTTTTTTACACATCTATGAATACATAGTGGCATGCGCATAACAATATTCTACGCATTAAAAAACTCTTCCAAAAGTGTAGAAGACGAGATGCAGTCTCGTCTGTGATCTGAAGAGAATCCTCGATAACCTCGATACAGTACACGGGCCAGTCACGAAGTAACCTGACGCTCTGTCCTGATAAGGGAACCAGGCAAAACGACACCTCAAAATTCCTCACGTCAAGTGGACTACACTCACTACAACAATCTCCCATATATTTGTATTAAGAAAAGATAATTTAAATAGTTACTCGACTTGAGTCGGATACTTCATTGAACTAGGCTTCCCAACGCCCTTTCAAGGTTATTGTGCTGAATCTTCTGCAAACTCGGGATCGAGTACGGATCGATCCCGCTATGGAACCCAAAATCCAATCTGGAATTTATTGCAATCACTAATCTTGGCGTCAGGGTGCAGAGCGTTGCCCTAATTGGTACCTCGTGATCGTGTACTCAACGTAGTTAACCCATTAAAAACAAAACAAAAGGAATCCTTCAAAAACGTGACATCTATAAAATATTTTACATACTGTAGCAATATTTGACTTAAAACATCGGTCAGGGCAAAATCAAATTGTGTGGAATATACCGTTATGTTACTGATGCAAATCCTAAATATTTAGAATAATTTAAACTCATTTTAAGTTTGACTGGGAACTCTGGATATTCACAATTCTTAAAGACTTTTCTGAACGACCACATGGACGTATAACATCAGGTGTGCTCAAGATTTGATTGTAATAACGCATGATATGCCTTCAAGGACAAAATAGGTTCATAATATCGTTTTGATCCTATTTTGTTCTTGAGGTTGATAATATTGTTTTTGTGTTGTTACATACGTTATGGGACGGTACACAAAGCCCGACAACTTTGCAATACTCACTTCGAGGATAGGTGACATTACAATACTCACAGAAGTATATTAATCTACTAGATCATGATGATAGTCACACGGAACAGAACAGACATTTCTCTCTGTGCTTTGAAGACATGATTAGTGTGCAAATGATAATTAACGTTTTGACAAACATGGCAATGTTTTGATTTTGTCGATCGTTAGTGTCCCCATAAATGATTGCGTGCCTGTTGGGGAGGCACAGGACGGCGGACAGTTTCTAAATTTAAGTTTTCTTTTAAGAAAATTCTAAACTTATAAAGAATTTATTAAACATTATTTATTTATTAATTAAGTCAGTTGAATCGTTACAGAACTGCATATTGGAGACCCTATTCAAAACCCTTTTTTATTGACATTATCAACAAGTAGCTATCCCGCTGCACTCCACAAAATAGTGCCTTCCCGCGATAACCAACAACGGTTCCATTAGTCCCTTTCCTTAACTACCTTCACTTCCCGGAATCGATCATCGTCCCGATCGTCGCTTATTACGCTTATCATAATGTGCAACCTCCGGGGTCCAACCTTTGCTGCACCGAGCAACTCGTCTGGTGCGGTGATTGTTAGCAACGTTAGCAAAATCGTTGCACCCTTGCCACAGGTCGGTTCGATATCGATAAGCCCTGGGACGAGCGCGGGCTCAATGTGCCATCTAGCATCTGTCGTCCGTCGCTATATAAACCCTCACCGGCAGCTGATCGGTAGTTGCTCGGTACCCGTCCGATCCGGTGGCAAAGAGATGTCCACACTACGTGTCGCATTGGTGCAGTTGTACGGTCGTCCCTCGAAGAAGGAGTGCATCGCCAACGCGCTCGAGCAGATCCGGCTAGCGAAGGACCGCGGTGCACGGCTGATCATTCTGCCCGAGTGCTTCAACTCACCGTACAGTACGGCCGAGTTCGGACGGAATGCGGAGGAAATTCCCCGTGGCGAAACGAGCCAAGCGCTCGCAAAGGTAGCGGCCGAGCTGGGTGTCTACCTCGTCGGTGGCACCTATCCGGAGCGCGAGGGTACCAAGCTGTACAACACCTGTCCAGTGTTTGGATCCAAGGGTGAACTGCTCTGCAAGTACCGGAAGCTCCACCTGTTCGATATGGATATTCCTGGGCGGTGCAGCTTCAAGGAATCGTCCGCGCTGGCCCCGGGCGACCGGTTGGCAACGTTTACGATCGGCTCGTTGCGGATCGGACTTGGCATTTGCTGGGACAAGCGGTTCCCGGAGTTGTCGTCGTGCTACCGGCAGCTGGGCTGTGATATGCTGATCTTCCCGTCCGCGTTCGATCCGTACACGGGCCCGCTGCACTGGGAGCTGCTGGGGCGCGCCCGAGCCTTGGACAACCAGATGTTTGTGGCGCTGGTGTCGCCGGCACGGGATCCAACGACCGAGTACGTGGCGTACGGCTATTCGCTGATGTGCGATCCATGGGGCCGGGTGCTGTGCCGGGCCAAGGAAGACCAGGAGCTGCTCATAACCGATATCGATCTGAAGCTGTGCGCCGAGATAAAGCAGCAGATACCGATACTGCGTCAGAAGCGGAGCGATATATACGAACTGAGAGCGTTGCAGTAGGTGACCGGTCATTTTCCTCAGGTTTAGACCACTTAGTCCACTCGACAGTGCGGCACTAAATAAATCACAACAATCATACCTAACTGTCTAGCGGTTCCGTTCAACCCTTTCCGCATCCGAATGGTCTTCTCTCACGACAAAAAAAGGGAAAAGTGTTTGTTTGCTGCTATGTACTGCTTTCCAGTTCAGTGAGCATCGATCGTAAACCATTCGTGACCATGGCATTGAGTTTAAAGGGGGGTGGGCAGGCAGGAAAGAAAAGGCAGCAATTCATGTAATTAGCAATTTTATAGTTGTTTTATTAACCTTGTTGCTACGTACTTTTATTCCGGTGTAGCTACCTTTACCGAAGTTTTGCGTTTTGCTTTTTGCGATCAAGGCTCCACTGTTGGAGCTACTAATAGAAGCCGCCCTGAAGCGGGTAAGCACACAGAAGGAAAACCGGAGAGTATGATCGCGAACGCCAAAAGTGTAAATAAACATCTATGGCACGGAGGGCTTGGGGTGGACACAAAGAAAGGGGGAATAGGGAAGGGAGGGCTTTTTGGCTTTACAGGGCAAGTTACAAAACTCACTATATAACACACACAAGCAAGATGTACACATACATATAGGTAGTAAATACACATGAGATAGAGAGGGAGGCTTAAAAGCTAAAAATCCTCGATCCTCGGCCAGCTGGAATCGATCCGTCACATCCGTTTGCGTTGTTGCACTCTTTTGGTATTACGGGTTGCTGCTCCAGTAGGCAGTGGGCCGGCCAACCACTATTTCCGCTCGTACAGCACCGGAAACGGACGATCCTCTGCGGGTTGCAGCCAGTTTTCTTTGGAATATTCACAGTCTTCGGTTTCGATCACGTGGAAGGTGTAGGCGTGCCGGCTGCGGTCCGACTTGTTCGCATCGCTCCGGTGAACGACCTGGCTGTGGATGAGGACGCACGAGCCTGCCTTGACCGGTACGGCGACAAAGTTCGACTGCGGGTAGAGTGGTGCGGGCCGATCGTACACCAGCAGCTCGTCCGCATTCTTGTCCGGGTTGCGGACCCACCTGAAGGAAATAAATAGGATAACAAATTTAATAGATGTTTTTAAACCTACTGAACAAAAAAGCAGGTGCAATCTGATTAGGTCTGTCTGATCTAATGAACTGATTGATTAAACTTCCGAAATTCTACCTATAATGGTTTCCAAACCTATTTGTAATATACGTCAAGTCTAAGAATGCCTGGACGCTTCTCAAACATTCAAACATTCTACCTCGAATAACAACTTGCAAAACTCATAAAAATCAAATTGAAAAGATTAGGATCTTCAGATATGATCAATGTTCACGATCACGAGCAGGATAATTCATATAAAACTTGCCATTTGAACATATTCGCATATAACCTGAATCTTCTGAGGATCTGTAACAGCCCATGGATTATTGGAAGCATTAGAACTTTTTCTGCTTAAAAGTTACTGCAATCATTGTGCTTGTAGATACTAACTTGCAAGGTATTTTGCTTGTGTTTAGATTTCTACCTGGCACTTAAGATAGGAAGGGTTTCAGAAGCATATTGTAGAACGACTATGATGATACTATTACACCTGTTCTGACTTTCCACCGAATCGTAATCCGGTTGCTATGGATAGCAATCTATGAGAATTTGGTTCGATCCTTTGCGGTGAGAATGGTTTAAAATGTCTTCTGTGACGATCCATTCTCGGGGATTACGATCCATAGTTGCTGGATTAGGATTTATAGCTAAGACAATTTGAGTGAAATGCAGTATTTGAGTCTTGTATAGTGAGAAAAATTTGTTGGTGGAATTGCACAAATTGCACTCTATCAAGCTGAGCACTTAAGCATCACTTCTTATTTCCCTCTAGTTCTCTCCATGCAGCACTACTTACCGTCGATGGACCCCGCTTTTGTGTGAACCCTTGATGAAATGCAGACACCCGTTCTGTAGCGTTGCGTCCTCCAGCGGTATCCAGAAGCCGATCGTGGTGCTCGGTTCCGTGTACAGGTACGTGGCATCCTGGTGCGATTTTACCTCTCCCCCGATGCCGGGGTTCTTGAAGATGTACATACTCTGGGCTACGGCGGGCCGGCGGAAGCCCAGCTGCCAGCACACCTCTTTGACCCGGTTCGAGAACGTTACCTTCTCGAAGGCCGGACTTTCCGTGTGCAGTGCGTGTCCCACCTTGTTCAGGGCGATGGCCGGATCGACCACCAGCTCACCATTCTCGCCGACGGCACCCTCCTCGAAGAAGTACCGCACCTTGTCCGCACTTTCGAGAAAGTACTGTTCCCGGCTTTGGGCCGATTTGCTGTCCGCCTTCGCGCTGAACACTTTGCGCTCCTCCTTCGGTGCCTCCTGGTGCAGGTTTTGACCGACCTGCAACAGTTCCCGCACCTCGTCCGGCGTAAGAAAGTCATCGATCACGGCGAACCCATCGTCGCGGATCTGCAACGCAAAGGAAGCGAAGAAGAGAGAGAGAGAGAGAGAGAGAGAGAGAGAGAGAAAGATAAAGACATTATCACCCAAACATTCCGATTGGCATCACGTGTCGCTTGGTGGTATGTTCGATATTACTCATCGGTCGCGTGAGATAAACCGCGGGCGCGTCGTTAATTTACGTCCGGGCGGAGTGCGTGCGACGGTATGACGCATCCGGTGTGTCCGTGTGCACACTGCAGAGCAGCACGGCCAAAGTAAATGACAACACGGGCACAGTACAAACCACAAAACATAAGGAAAGTCATTCATATTACACGGGCAGGGACATGCGGTGGAGGATGAGCACGGCGCAACATTCTCTTCCGAGCCGAAATATACGACGACGCTCGCGGTTGGGTTAAAAATAACAAAAATCCTCTTATTTCACGATCACCACGCAACGCCAACCACCCTCGCCGGAGGACGCCGTTTCGCGTCGTTAGTTTGAACGCGAAATGCGTGCGTCGCCGTATTTCGGTACCGCTCTTCATGCCGTTGAAGTTGGGGGAACGTTGGTAGAACCGTTCTGGTTGCACATTTCGGGCGGATTTTCAGCGCATTGCATCAGGCGGGGATTGCATTGCAGGGAGGGAAGGGAGCGCATCCACCAGCGTATGCGGATAATATTTTGTGTTATAATTAAAAACTGGCACTCGACTACCAGCTGCGAAGCATCCGAAGTGACTTATCGTTCGCATTCTACCGCTTAGTTTGCCTTTTTTGTACATGGCACAGAGACGGCCCGACGGGAAGGATGGTTTTGTACTGCATTGTATGTGTATGTGTCACACGCTGAGTGTGTGTGTGTTCATTCGGGGGTAAAGTCTTTTGGCAGACCAAAAGTGGACGCTTGTTGCTGCTCGGTTGAGGTAATAGTACTAAATTGACGAATGGTTAGCAATCGGCAGCGGAATAGAGGGACGTAGCGTTCACGTTCGTGAGGAGGTTTGAATGTCACGTTCCACAAATACGTTGATTATTCATAGGGCATCGATTGCTCTGCACTCAAGCGACAACCGGACGACAACAAAGCATGAAATCAGACCAATTTCACACGTTTTATTTACGTTCTAGTATAGGATCTTTACATTTGCGCCGTATAAATTGTTGTCAAAACATTCCAAGAAAAGAGTGTAGTCTTTTTGATTAAGCTGTAGAGCATATCTTAGACTTACACCGATGATCCGACACAAATTTATGATTGAACCGTAAATCTTCATGAAAGCGAATGTTAGAAAAGGGTTCGAAGTATTTGTACTTCAAAGTCATATTTTGAAGTAGAAAATAAACAGGCTCTACACCTGCGAAATAAAGAGCATTTAAAGAATGATTGATCTTGGTAGTTTTCAAGCTACACCGCAGATACTCAAAGCTTGGTAAATTAATTCAACAAACTCTATGGACCGTTTTGGCTTTAAAAAACACAATTGATAGCTGGAGCCTTTTTTATTGTTAATAATTGTTATTAATTATAAACAAATGCAATAAGTGAAATATTAAACGAAACATCAACTTCATTTTTGAATTTTCGCTGTCAACTAAAGAGCAATATTCCAAATAAATATCGGATTTCCATTACTATTGTTTTAATATAGTAAAGTGAAGCCTCTCATAACGAGTTCCCTCATCAATGACTTGCAATTGTACTGTATAGGATGGTTTAGTAGGATTTAGAATAAACAACGTACATAGCCTATGGCGGCCAATCATAAAGCTCAACCCATTCGAACAATGATGTTTAATGTGGCAGCTCTTTTCAATCGATTTAACACACTATTTGCTGTTTGAACTCACTGTCATATAGAAAGTAATATTAAAAAAATCTAATATTGAAAATGAATTTAAATGAATTACTTGAAATCAATTCATTCAAAGTGGAAGGAGGAAATTCCACTCATTTCGATTTGTTCTGGAGCAGGACCTTAGTGATAAAAATTAGCTTTAAAGCAAATAAGATGACGGTAGTTCATTTAGTAATGGAGAAAAGGGTCTCCCTCGATTAGCGTGATAAGCTAAGCAAACACATTCGAATCAACTGACTAACTGATCCACATCAGCACTGATCGCACCCTGCTTAAATAGAATAGATTGTCGCGGAACCCTTTCACACCCTGCCCACCGGTTCGAGCCCCAAACGCACACCAAACTATTTGCTGATCCTTTTTATCTCTCTCTCTCTCTCTCTCTCTCTCTCTCTCTCTCTCTCTCACACGCAAATGCGCCCTAAGTGGAAGGTGAAGATGACGTTTCCTCATAATAAGCCAAACGGGAGCACGCGCTCATCACTTCCTCAAGCCGGTCAGCTGAAACACCCACTGCAGTAGTAAGCCCCAACTAGCTCTCGACCCCACCGAACAGATGCTTCTGGATGTGTCTGCGCATCAAAAACAAAACTCCGACCCTCCCGGCGTTCGAAGAAATAGAGTGAATCATGGACAAATCCCACCTCCCACACCACGGTTTAGCAAGATCACCACCCACCGATGGCATGGGAATGCGTGCGCATAAACCACCAACCGAACCGCCGGTTCAGACATAAAATACGAAACAGTGCGTGCAAGTGCGTGAAAATGCACACGTATGGTGCGAAGGAAATATATTTTCACCTGCACGCTTCCCTTCACACCGAAAGGGGCGGAAGGGGTTGGAGGATGGCAGGCAGTGACGACACCGTGGTACGGCCAATGGCCAGTGATGAGTGTGCCTGGGTGTGTGTGTATGCCGTTTTTATTGCTTCTCTTGTCTGATCTGATTTTCCTTGACAGACTGCCCGGAAAAGTCTTTCGCTGTTGGCTAGCTTTTTGGGAAAGCCACACCAACGGTTTTTTTTTGTAATGCGTTAAGTCGGTCTCGGCAAGGCGGGCGCATGATGGCGAAAGCGCCGGAAACCCCGTTAGTGGGGCGTGCGACAGGTAGACTCACACCGCCGGGCCGTGCCGTGTGTCGAGGCATGGTAAGTTCATTAAAATTCAATTATTATTACCCCTCGGTGGCAGGACGGGGGCAGGACGCGGGGGGAAATGCGGCACTATAAAGCTGGTTTTTTCTTATACGGTTGGTGGTTGGCGGGATGTTGGCAACACCGTTGTGATTCGGTCATCCGAAAAAGGAAATCCATTTTTGCCGCTGATCTTTTGTTGCACATGTTTTTCACGCCCGTTCGCCTGCTTGACAGGCGGATTTGGAGTGTTTGCGGAGAACGATTTTGGCAGTTATGTCACTGGAAGCTGCGGGGCTAGCATTTCGCGGAGGTGTGCGGTGAGAAAAGTGAAACGACATCTACGCCACACAACAACCTTATTTTTAGCACGTCCATTTGACGTGCCTGAAGTGGTAAAGTGTGTGGATGCTGCTCGTGGTGAGATGAGTTTCACACACGTGTGGAATTCGGCACACATGCTATTCATTTCCGCACCTGAATAAATACGCAAAAACCGAACGATCGCGAATGGACGTCCCGGGGATGTACCTTTGCGCTATAAAGGGTGGAGCGGCAGGTCTCAAATGTTTAATTCCTGCGCATTCGAAAACGTTCTCCACGGCTCCCGGGCACCGGTGTTGTCCGTTAAATTGCACACGGTTTTCTAATTTTAGTTGCCTCGCAATGGGGGGAAAAAAAGATCGCCACGAAAACAAGCGACGGGGGTGGTCACGATTGTAGAAATGCTTACCTGATCAATCAGACTGTTTCTCATCGTACGACAGTATTGTTTTTTTTCGCTTCTAGAAGCTTTCCACGCTCTACACACTGTCCCGGACACAAGATGATAAGCACGGGCTAGCTTGCTGAACAACAAATACGATCCCCACCAATCAAACAATCCGAGTTCCAGAGAGGAAGATAGGTTGCAAGAAGTCTACGAGGCTTATCTTATCACAGTCCTTTATGCAGCTATTACGCTTCACTGCTTCACACGACTACATACACACAAACGCTCGCCCTGAAACCTTATCTTTTTGGCTGGAAGCGATACTGCGATCGCGTATTACCGGGCTCCCTTTCTTCGATCTTGCCGCGTTGACCATTCGGGTAAAACTACGGCGCGATCCCGCTCGGTGGCAGGGTTTTATGTTGCGCGCGGTCAACAATGTAAGCTCGATGGGCAATAAGGCGAGCATTGGCGAGCAGCGGGGAACAGTGTGTCTGTTGTACCATTCTCATCGGCGATGGGAATGCGCACGCGTTGCTGCGCGGTTTATGGTTCTCTCGTGAGTGACGGCGTTAGGTTTGTGTTTTGGTTTGTCCTTAAGCTTAGACAAAACGTGCAGGGCATGTGAGGTGAAAATTTTTCAAATGGTTTTGATTTGTAAAAGATATGGCAGTAACATAAAAAAACAACCTCATCGAGAGAAACGCGGTGTACGAACGAGAAAATTATTGAAAAAAAGTGTAAAATACACTTAAAAGATTTTTGAAACAGGAAAATTGAAGAGAGAAACGAACAAAAGCAGCAAAAGTAAACATAAAAAATAGTGTAATAAATATTTGGACCAGAAGAGTATAAGAAAAATTAATAAAATAATAAAAAAACACACACAAGAAAAGCAACAATAACTAAAGAACATTAGTAAATAAAAATATAAATAGAACAAAGAAACAATACAATACTCTACGAACCCTGCTGTGTAACGCTGGTCGCGAGCTACCAGATTGCCCTCAGACAGCTCTCTGTCTCTCTTGAGTTACCCTTTGTTTACGTTTCGCTGAACGCTGCTACAGTGTGATAAAGTTTTTGCAGCCACCTAACCAAATGATCTTTCACGCATAATTTAACATGCATTGCGGACCCGCTTTTTTTTGCTGCTCAACTCGAAGATTGATCGCAAATGGAAAATGCAGTTCATTCAAATGGAATGGTACGTGCATTCAATTGAACAAACTAAGCGTGCTACGAATGCGTTTGCAGAGGGTACGTGTGAAAAAATGCGCACCACATGTGTAATTATAATATCTTGCACCTGTTTTTTCGTTTCGTCCATATTATTGAAAATGAATTACTTTTTTGTCTCTCTTTTTCTTGCCTTTTCCAAGACGTTCGCAAACATACGTTGAATGCAAATCACAACAGATCCAACAATTGTTTTTCTTCGTTTAATTGCCGGAAAAATACTCTCTGAGCTCCAACGGTAAGATGTGAGAGTGTTTGCTGCATCTTTTGGTAGTGGCTAGCTCACGGATCGACTGCAGCAAACACAGGGTGATCGTGTGAATCTTGTTTAGGTGGAAATGGAAGTTTTGGTGTGTTTTTTTCCAATTTAAAATTAATTGTTTAAAAGTTCATCGAATAAATGCAAAAATAGGAAAACAAATACATCAATAGAATAATGGACAAAGCATAAAATAATAAAGTTATCAGTGGTAAAAGTAGGTTCACATAAATGTTAAAATACGAATCATAATGTAAATATAAGACTTTAAAAAATATTTTTGAATTTGCGATTTCGATCTATAGAGTTTTTAATTGTGTGTTAGATATGAGTTAAAAGATATTCTTTAATTAAAGTACAACAAACATAGAAAAGATAGCTAAAAAGAATATTAAAAAAATTAATTGCAGGTGTCTATGTTTTTATTTTTTCTTCTGAGAGCTAATCTAAAGCAATGCTGAAATATACTGTTTCTAGAAAACAACATTAATATTATTTTAAACTTGCACCAATAACAGGTTTATAGAAGAACTTAGCTTTTCTTAATTTGTATCAATTTTTACACAGCTAAAACTGGCTAAAATATATTTTTCTTCTTCTTAGGTGGCACAACAACCCCTGTGGGGTTAAGGCCTAACCAGAGCACTAATGTGCTTTGGCTCTTTCTGTGACTGTATCAAGATTGTTCCGAGTCAAGACCATCCATATCAAGATTGTTAATCCTGCGTATGGGGGGCTGTGCTTATTGTACCCATAGCAGCATAGTCAACACTGCGCGTACGGGGAGCGGCAGCGGTCCGATTGAGATTCGAACCGGCGATGGGCCTTTTGACAGCCCTACGCCGTTACCACTAGACCACCGAGCCGGTCCTAAAAATATATTTTTACACAATGTTTTCTTTGATGCAGTAAATAAAACACATTAAAATAGTTTGAGTGTTAACATTATGTATTAACGAATTTTATTCTAAAATAGCCTTGTTAATAATGCCAAAGGAAACACACAGCCTAACAAATGAAATACAGGTCCCACTTTTCGAAAGCTCTGGCGATGCCTTTCAATCAAAAGTGCCAAAGATTGTCACAAATGTAGGCCAGAGTGCTGAGGAAGAAGCACCGAAATACATCGTTTAATGAGTCAGAAACAATTCACACGATCACGAGCTAGAGGCTGTCAAATATCTTCATTAACATTTCCCATCGTATCAATCATCGATTTTCTGCCCTCTAAATTCGATAGTAAAAGCGTATCCATTCCACCTCCACACAGCTCCCGTGGCAAACCGTTTCGTTACAGACGCTGCCAAGTTAAACAATGAATGCATCTGTCCCACATTTTAGCTTCACAAAAAGCTCTTCCTCCGCTCAATTATGGTGGTTTAGAAACGTTGGCTTTTCCGCACGCGCAGCACAGAGCGCTACCGAACCGAGCGAAGGAAAAAGGTTTGCAAGTGGGAACGTGGGGAATGAAGGGAGTGCAAAAATGACGCTCGGCAGGGGAGGGGGCAAGAGAACGATAACAGGCGAGCGCAGGAAAAGGAATGGTAGATATACCGGATGAGACTAATTTTAGACAACGGTTTCCGTTTTTCTCTCGATTTGCGGCATCGGGAAGAGTCGCAGCACGGCACGGCTGGCGAAGACAAAGAAATGGTAGGGAAGATAAAGAAAAGAGAAAAAAATGCATAACAATATTAACTAATAGTGGGGTGGAAGGTTGGAAAACTAACCAATGGATTGATAAGTGTGTGGAACGAGCGGTACAATTTGTAGGACGAAAGCTTTCGAAAAATTCCTTCACAATAAGACCGTTGTTCTGTATTTCGCTCTCAGCCTCTTTGGTGTCGTTTGAGAAGGCGACCTACTGCCCGGCGAGAGAATGCAATTCAGCCGTCTGTTTAGCAGAACTCGTAAAACTTGCCTCGCGCAATCAAATCGACGGCGGAAAATGATCGCTGCGATGGATCAAGCTGGACGGGGAAGGTGTATCGCAAACCGAGAATAAATTATACAGCAATGGTGCAATGGTTTTGCGCTAGGAAAGCGGCACCGAAGCAGGAGGCCCATTGCAAAGCCGCCGTCCACGAGACGGTTCTGCAAGGGCCCTCCACTGTCTACGTAGCAAAAACAAAGAATTTTTCCTGTCCCCGCCAAATCAACGGCAACGAACCCATCTCAAGACGTCAGCGAGCGGTGGATTTTGATTTGCATTGAATGGTGGAGCGAGGTTCTTTGAGCAGCATCGCGTCCGTCTGCAGTTTGCAACCTGCCTGGCACGATGCGCTCGAATGGTCGTGAATTCCGGTCGCGCCGGGGCGGGTAACGGTTGCAGTAAGCGTGCTAGTGCTAGAAAAGAAGAAGAAAAAGGTTACATTATCGTCGGCGCCCTATCACGATCCCATCCGGTTCGGGGTCCGGGGCCGATGTGTAGAACACCTAGAACGCCACCACTGCTGCGGTCGAAGAAGCTGCCAGCGCGTCAAGTGAATGGAAAGGCGGACGTAGCGGATAGATTGCGGGCCGGCGGTTCACGGACGTTACACGGCCTCCCTGCCCGGGGTAGCCGTGACATTTGGGTAAGAGAGGGAGGCCGCAGCCGCAACGGGAACCGTGCTATAATATCGTTAGATATGAGACGGGACAACGGTGTAATATCGTGCTGCCCCAGTCCCGTCGCACGATGCAGATGGATGCACGGATTGGAAATTAATTAATTTTTCTAGCGAATTCAAAACCACTTTGAACCGCTTCAAGGCTGCTGCCGATGCTGCCTGGGACCCTTTCAGCTTCCTCTTCCTTTTTTTGCTGTTGCTCCTGCGCGATCACGCAGATGATGCTTTGGTCTTGTGGATGGCGTAATGGCGATAGAAGTCGACTTTGTTTGTGTTGCCGGAAGGAGCTTCGCTGGTGGGATTGCTGCTCGTGGAGGTAAGCTGTTCTGCCTGGTCATCGAGCGTTCACGTGGTGCCTGATTGCACTTTTTCGAAACGGGCGCGTTTGTTTTTTTGTGGGTGAAGCATCGTCGAAGGTCTTCCTATTGGCGATGTAGGCCGCGATCGGGGAGTTATCGTTTGGAAGGAAGTTTTGGGGGAATTCAAACGCGCACAAACGATCGGTCGCTCTTGGCGAAGGCTACTCTTCTGGCGCAGAGACTTCTGAGATTTCAACAGGTACGGCTTCTACGACGCATGCGAAGAGCCTACCGAGCTGAACCAGAAAATCCGCAGCTTCAGCACCACAACAAAAGACGCGTGCGCTCCCACAAGGCAAGAAGCGTGATGCTACGAGATGCTGCTGCCAGTCTCTCGCTCCCAGCGATCGGCAAGAGAGCACAAGACTCGGATCGTCGGAACGACTCGCACTCCCAGACCGCTCCATACTTAACGCTCGTGTGCCATCGCGGCGGGCTTCATTTGGGCTTGGACCGTTGCCCAGAGAGCAGCAGTGTCTTGGTTTGGTTTCCCTCAACCCAATCGCAATCCCCCCGACCGTCTTGGAGGGTGATCTAGCAGCAGAAGATCACCGTTCATAGCCACCACACGCGCGTGTGTGTGTGTGTGTCCAGCGAAAAGAAACGGGACTCTTGCGAGCAAACCCTCCCGAGGGGTGCGAGAAGCACAGGTCGCCCTGTGCTGCGTTTCAGCTCGTTCACGCAGAAAGTGAAGCAGTGCAGTGCAAAGCAACGATCGTAGGAGAACGGGAGAAGCTAAAACGAACGGGACTTGAACTGGATACAGCGGGCGCCAGGTCTGCTGCTGTAATCGAAAACGTAGAAGCGTTAAAAGTTAACACCTTTTCTAAAGACAGGAATCAAAAATAGAACCGTTTACGGCCGTAATCTAAAGGACCTCTTCCAGGGTTTTGTGTGTGTGTGTGTGTGTGAAGTGTTCGAAAGAGTTTGGGATCGAGACCCTGGCTTACCATCCCAGCGCGGAAACAACCGTTAGCAGCAGGCAGAGAAAATGTTGCTAACGAGCGGCAACACCCGCAGCGTCCGGCAGCGATCGAGAGTGATCGTTTCCGTCGCTGGCATGCTTTTGATCTGTAAGTCATTTGTGCTTTCTTTCGGGACGTCCCACCCCTAGACATCGCTTTTCCGCGTTTTTTTGTGTGACAAACTGTGTATATGTGTGTGTGTGTGCGCGTGTGTGAGTGTGTGTGTCTGTTTTCCGTTGAATGGGCAAAAGCATCGTAGAACTATCCGCACGTTGCAGGGCCACACTAAACAGCAACAGAAAATGATCGCGATGATGACGATCACCATTACTGGCGCGTGCAAGGCGCAAAGATTTGGGTCAATTGTGGACCAGGTTCGTCGCTTGTTCCGCCTGCGGTACACGCTCGGACAACCCGTCCGGGCTGAAGAATGTGTGCCACGGTGCTACGCCGCTATTCAGTTCAGGCTTCCATTTCACCCAGACGCTGCTATCACATTTGCCCCAAACCCCCCCCCTCCCCTCCCCTCGCCAGCCAGCTTCGATTGGAGGATCGAGGACGGTATCTTAACCCCTGTGCACATGGTCGCGACCACGGTTGGCGAAGAGCCTCGCAACAGACGAGGCCCAGAAGTGGGAAGTAAAGGCGGGTAAAAAAACTGTAATGCAACAGCTTTACACGATCGTTGAAAAGTCTTGAAAAGTGATGAAGAGTCATGCCCCCTTTCTGTGCCATTCCACCACATGGAGTCCGGTCCCGATTGTTCCCCTCTTTTCTCCTCGGGTTGGGTTAGATTTTTTGTGTTTCCCCCTTCGTTACTGGGCGGCGTACGGGGGGTGTCTGCTAAATTATCGTGTGCCGGTTCCCCAGTTCCATCCCAACTCCCGCCAGCAGTGTTAATAATAATCGCGCCCCGCACTAAGTGTATAAAAATTCACAATTTTCGAATGGCAAGACCCCAATATTACCGGGGCGCTGGCACCGATAGTAGGCCCCGCTGGGTGTGCCCGGTTCGATTTGTTTTTCCTCCGTCGGCGCACGGCTGGTTTGGCCAACTTTCGGGCTTTCCTTGCCACTTCACCCCGGATCCACCGATCGCCCCCCCCCCTCCCCCTCCCGATCCCCCCTGTGGGGAAGGTTGCAGTTTTTCTTCCGCTTACAACGCTGTGCCCCGTTTTCCGTCCTCTCGTCCGCAGTCGGCGAATGATTACCTCCTCCGTCCGATCCCGGTGGTGGCTTTCACGATTTCACTCTTCCCGTCCTGCGTCGGGCGGAACAGGAGGAGCAGGAGGAGGAGCAGACCAAATGGACGGGGCTGATCTCGGTCAGACGCTCTTCATCGGGCTCGATTTGCCGTCCCTCTTCCACCCTCTAGCGATGTGTGCCTATCAATTCGCTACGGGATGCTGCCACCGATGGAAAAGTGTCCGCCACAGAAGAAATCCACAATCCGTCCAGCCACCGCTTCCCGTTGAGTCACTTGGCCGTGAAATGAATTTGAATAATTATGCTCGCTACATACTTTTGGGTCGTAAAAGGCGCATACAGCGCGAGTGAACGCACCGTAGCGGTTGGGAAAAGGGAAATTTTGACCCAAATATTTCGGAGCTCGGAGCTCGAAACGGTTGTGTGGCGCTTGTTTGGGCGCGTTTTGAGTGAGATTTTGTTGTACCATACATATCGTGTGTTTTTTTTTTTGCAATTAATATCAGCAGCCCTGCCGTGCCGCACCGTAGCCCCGGCCGGGATGGCGTCTCTGGCTGGGCTGGGTTGGATTGGTTGGCGGAACTGGAGCGTTACCGGAGCGAGCGGTACGAGCGAAATGACGACAAATTTTGGTGACTGTGCCCAAGCGTTTGTTTTCGGTGGTACGAGTCCGTATGTTTGGCCGGTTTGAAATCGTATTATCGCTTGCGGGCTTGCTGTGGTTGGGCTTTTCTCTTTTGCTGGGTGTTGGGAGAAACGCGGTGGCAGTTAATGGGTGGCTAATAAGGAGACACTGTGCTACATTTATTGCTGGCATGAATTAGCGAGAGATAAGCAAAGGCAGCAGAATAAAAAGAAGAAATCGAACCAATTGCATTTTTTTAAAAGGTGCGTGAAGAGGGAAAAATTAGGTTAAACTAGCTTTGAAGTGTTTGATGTTTCGAGCTGGTTTTCTATTATGCCCGTTTGGTAGTAAACATGCTGTAGTAACCCCTCCGGGACGCACCACACTTGGTCCAAATAGCTTAAATTTCCAGTATTGCATTTGAAATCAGCAGATGATTGTAAAGATTAGCTCAGATAGGTTTTCGTTTAGCAAAACTTTGAAATTTACAGCTCGTTCGAGGCTATGCTTGAATACATTGTTGGAGGCAAAATATGTCGTAAAACGTATGGCGTGCAGATGATGAATTAAAAAGTCGTATTAAAATAACAGAATGAGAAAGTAATAAGTAATGTAGGTGAAACCTGTGATTTCAACAAATAATCAATTTGAAAACGAGCTTAATTGTGGTTTTTTTTAATTTTTTATAAGCATACAAACAACAGTTTACACTTGTTTTTTCATACTAATTTGGAAAGTTATACACTCTGATATTTTGAAAAAAACTGCAGAGTATTCTTTAATTGCTCATTCAATAACTTCAGAGCTGTAACACCATAGCCATGATATGGTAATCGGTTAGGAAGGCATTCTGCTGACCGGTGGAAATTGTACAGAGTTCCACATTAGTTTCTATAAGGATAGGTAAAGCTATTGTTTTTTTTTATTATGATGCATTAGCTTTCCTATCATCTTCAAAAAGCAAATTAACCATATCGGAAAGAAAACAGAACATCTTAAATATTGGGATGTATAACTTCCCTCACTGCTGAAACAAATAAAACAAGAAGTGGCTACGACTGATAAAAGCAGGAATTTGTATAAGAGTGTAAAAATGGTATTGAGATAATAGAGCATTGCTTTGGCGTTGGAGCTATAATTTTGGAACTGGGAAAACACAAAGAACTGTAAGTTTTTAAAAAGCTTATTGTAATACTTGCAATAGTTGTTGTCTGATTTCTATAGTTGTTGTAGGTTATTTTTCTTTTTTATAGCACACATTTATTGTAATTCTAAGACCATCATCATATCAATAATAACAGTTTTAAAAGCAGTAAAACAACGAAGTAGTTAATGCTACATCCAATGACAGACATTTATCACACAATTGTTCAAAAACATGTGTTTTTTTAAATGTTTTATTAATCTTGTAATCCTCGCTTGTCATTTCCGCTCTTGATGGTGATGAGATTATATATCATTGCTTCTCGGACAGTATTTTTAATTAAACAAAAACTCATGGTCATGGGAAGCACAGTCGAAAATGTAAAATGTCAGAAAATGGTCAGTAATTTAGTACAAAAAAGGCACACTGTGATTTGAGGTGGTTCCCCATAGCTATTTTTAGTATGCGGTTCTCCATAGCTCCGTACAGGAAAGACTAAAGCAGTATCATCATCATCACCTCTTTTCTATCCTTTCAAAGAGAATGGTAAAGCAAAGAGGAAACATTGATAGAACATTAAAAATAGAAGCACGAATTTAAGATAATTCTGAAACACATCAGTTTGGCTAACAGTCTAACATATTGCGTATGGAAATGTACCATTCATTTAAGGTCCGTTTTAAAATTCAGGAATGATCGCTCGTATTCATTAAAGTGCTTAAAATGGTACAACCGTAAAAGTGTTAAATATTGCATTCATGATATTGAAGCTACACCGTTTGAAAAATAAAAATAAAAGAGACACCAACAAAATGGTTCTTCTGAGCGATCTGCAACAAGAACATCTCACCAAGCGAGCCGTCACACCCCGACAACAGACCAGGGGCAGCCTAAACCCCCGTCGTGGCCTCCTCATCAAAACCGGTGTGAACTCGATGGTTCCTCGGTTCCAGCCACCCGGCTGTGTGCAAAAAAAAAAACCTCACCTCTCGGATCTGGTGTCGATCCGATTGTGTTGCATCTTCAACCAGCGAGCCGCGCACGCGATGGATCACGGTCTGCAACGGGAACGGGACCGGGCAAAAAAAGGAGGGCGGCCAGTGTGAGCCACCGCTATTTATCAAAGGTTAAACCGATTATGCAAATGTTGCCCCTATGGCTTGAAAGGGGGGAATTGCTGAAGGGGGGTGAGGGTTGGTTTCTTAGCGCAGGGAGTAGTCGTTTTGTGCGTATGTGTTTGTGTGAGTGTGTGTGTATGTGTGTTTGCACTGCATATCTTCTCCTTCCCGCGTTTAACACGATCACGAAGCCTCCCATCGCATCTGAATGCGGCCAGTGGCGTGCGAACGGGTGGTGTGCGGCGATGATCTTATACCTCGGTACGAACGCCCCGCTGTGCTGCTCCGTAGCAAATCGGTGCGCTGGCGGGAAACGGAAAAGGCCAGCGGTCCCAGCCGTTTTGGGGCCATCGTCGAGTGGCGAGTGTGCGATGTTTGCAATAGATTGCTACCATCCCGTGCCAAACTTTGGGAGACCGTGAGGGATTGAGTAACGCTTTGGCACGGCGTGGAATTGAGACGATCGCTTGGGACCACGGTACGTGATGCACAATTAAGTTATTAATTGTGCGCGGTGGTTTGACGTGCAAACTCACCCCGATCGGTAATGCTTGATCGTTTTCGGAGGTCGGTTTGCTAGAGCGAAAAATTTGCATCAGCCTGTATCATCTCATTGCTTGCGGTTTATCTTTCATTGGTTACGTGTAATGAAAAGAGGAAAATCGAAGGGATTACAAGTAAAGGTTTGCATTGATCAATGTGTAAAAAATGGAGTCACCATTAACAATCCCACAATCTGCAGCGTGCCGGTTGTGCAAAATGTGCTAAAACTTCACCAAAAGCAGTCATAAATAAGGTGGCTGGGCCCGGCAGCCGGCAGCCGTATCATAAATCGATACGTCGAGATCTGCTTTCCGTGGCGCGAAAAGCGGGTGGCGGGGGCCGGCCTGGTGCCTTTCGCTTTTTCGCTTCAAGCCTGTCCTGCGCACTGTTTGAGGTCTCCATATTCACTTGTCAGTTAAACCACAAGCCAAGCACAAAAAAGCAGCACTGTTGGTCGGTGTCGTGTTTAACCCCGTTTGACGGAACCATTGACCGCTTTCGGGATGGTGCACAAGCAGTGGGTAAAAGCATTCCTTTCGCTTTTATCAAACATGTGGTACGAGGTAGCGGCGTAAAACGCATCTTTAGCCCGATCCGCGTGCGGTTGCTGACAGTTTGCAATGCGAGCGGTGTCCCATCGATAAAAAAAAAAAAAGCTGTGCTATTTATTTTACGCTTGAGCGCCCGCGGCAGCTTATGCAGTCGTGTGATGATCAGTTGGTGCAGCGAAGGGACATTTGTCAGCGCGCAGGAAGCGCGCTATGCTCGCTTTCTAACGACCATTTTTGTTTTTGCACAACCGAAGGGTTTAATGATACCGGTGTAGTTCTTGCGTAAGGCTGGCCTGCTGTTAGCAAGGCGATCGCCAACCTGTGCGAGAGATTTAAGCGACTGGCTAACAATTGATATCGACTGCACAGGAAAGGGCTGAAAATTATTACATTATTACGATAATAAGCCCTTGACGCGGGACCGGGCCAACGGGGGAAAGAAAGGCTCTTACATCACGCAATTCTGTTCGGGGCGATCCCTGTTGCTGCATCGGGCCGGTCCTTCTCGGTTCCAGCATCGTTCCCAGCTAACGATATGTTAATTTACAACCATTCGCCTGCCCCGTCGGTCCGGTTGCATCCGGTCAAAGAACGTGTGCCTTTTTTTTGCGGCGATTCAGGATCGTTTCGCGCGCGGAGGGTTCGGTTCGATTGCGCAACTTTACGATCATGTCGCAATACAGAAATGGCAGCACAGTGCCCGTTTGTTTGTAGCCTTTATGTTTTTCTTCTTCACGCGCGGCAGGCTTTTAAGAGTAGTGATTTCTGTGCGATGAGGTAAGCTTCTGCGTCAGGGTTGGGATTTTTTTTTCATTCGGGAGGGTAGAGCTCGTGCTGACAGAAACCGTTTTTGGAACAGTCATTCCAAAAAGAGAACAAATTGAACTCGGCCTCTCGCTTGATGGGGCGATGATGTGCCTAACGAATGACATTGAAGGTGCGTCTTCTTTTTTGGGGCAGGCAAAACAAAACAAAAAAAAACACCAACTGCAAGCCTTGCAGTAGAATACATCTCACTTCATCTGAGGCCACCAGGTCGCGATGGACGGACACCAAAGTACGATGTCAAAAAACTTTCACCCAAAGCGGAACCACACGTACATTGCGCATTCCTGTTGGCTTTCAACAAAAAAAGGGGGAGCGTAAAATAAAGAATTTCGAGCAGCCGAAGGGACGGAGCGAGGTGGATAGGAAAAATCACTTTTGTTTTCCTTTCGCCACCACTAGCCCCCGGCGGGAACGTCCGGCTAGCAAAGAGGACTGCGGGGTGGGGGGGGGGGGGAATACATTTTCACACGATAGACGGACGGCAGGGTATATGTTAATTATACCCGGTCCCAGGCTTTTGGGTGGCGAATGGGGGATACAGGGCAGTGCCTCACCGTGGGCCCACCATTAGAGCCAATCAATCAAACGACGCCACACAACAATGACATCGGGTGCGGAGTGTACATCGGGCGCCGAAACGATCGAGTGAAAGACGGACGCGCTTTCGTTTGAGCGTGAGTGTCCCTCCGTAGTCCTTCGGGCGCTAGTGCTTGCGCCTGTGCTCGCGTTTCTGCAGCGAAACACAATCCCCAGGCACGACAATATATCTTCGACCCCACGGTACGATTAACGATCGTACATTCTCCTCAAACTGTCCTCACCCTTCAATCAAAACGGCTAGTTTGAAGGGTGGACCCCGGGCTGGGATGGAGGGGGAGAGATACAAAAGTCAGCGAACGACGGCAGCGATCAGCTCAAACAAACGTAAACGCGCGCGCCTGCGGCACAGCGAGGCACGGCAGATCGGTTTCGCTCCGGTCGTCCAGGTCGAGAAAGTGGTCTGGTGCACTTTCCTTCCGGGCGTTTGTGGGGGAAAGAATTTCGTCGCATGCTAAACATCAACCAGGTGAGGTGGGGCGCGCGGTAGATTAATGGACCAAAAACACTTTCGTCGTTAAAAACATGGTCGCCGGGTTGCGGGTGAAAATGAAAGGGAAAATCCAATTTATTTAAGACATTTACAAATGCGTTTTTGTTTTTATTGTTTGGGATAGTTTTTTTCTCACTTTTTTCGTCTGGAAACCGGTTCCCTATTGTAGGGACGCCTTAATTGGTGCGTTCGTTCTGGGTAAGATATTGCTAAATGCAAAACCTCTATCCTTTATTCTTCCCTTTTGCCAAGTATGGGTTTGCCTATTGGAATGTGGCTTGTGCTTGCTGTGGTCATTCTATACGGTCGGTCATTTACCTTGGACCATCGGGAGTTCAGGTTACACATCTTGGCGGATCGAGATGTATTTCTTCTAATTTTTCTCTGTTTCCCATTTTCCATTGACAGGTTTTCTCGCAGAACAGACCAACGCACTGCAGGGCTACTATGGCACCAAGATCGGTGATCTTACCGAGCTGCACCATGGTGTCTCCGGTTCGGTGTATGCCGTCGATGCCAGGACACTCTTTCTGAAGAACTTCAACTACGACGGCGAAGGTCCCGGTAAGTGTTGGTGTGGGGACGCCAATCGATGTCGTTTTTTTCCCACCGTAAGATCAGCATCGTTAGGGCAGCGTTCCTCCTCCAGCTAGCGCATTACCTAATGGCCCGGTGGATAGGTTAATGTTGGATTTTAATGAAACCCACTAAAACGCCGCTTCATGTCATGTTAATGCGTTTTGCCTTTGCTTCGCTTTCGTTCAACAGCGGCGTACTTCTACGTCGGTAATACGCGAGCGCCCAACAACAAGGGTGCCCACCGGCTGCGGGACGAGCGGGGCCGGGCCGGTGTGCTGCGGCGGTACCGTAACGAGGACATTACGCTCTCGCTGCCGGAGGGCAAGACGCTGCGCGACATTCGCTGGTTCTCCGTGTGGTGCGATGACTTCTCGGTCAACTTTGGCGATGTGCAGATACGGAACGATCTGGACTTTCCGCGCCCGACAAAGATCGCGGGCTTGGCCGGTGTGCATGATGTCAGCTCGGACAACATCGTGATCGTCGATGCGCAAACGCTGCTCGTACCCAACTTTAGCTACGATGGCGAAGCTCCAGGTAAGTGTGAGTGTGAGTGCAGTGGTAGTGGCGAGATGCTCGGGAGGTGAAGGTGAGAGGGTCATAGGTAAAACATAAAGTGAAACCTTAGCTATAGTGATTCGGATGGGCATGTACAATTGAAAGAGAAGTTCAAGACTGATTTTAAGCGAGAGTCTTCTTTGTCATTTTTCCCATGAGATATTTCTTATCCAGTGTTTGCCGTATACAGCTAAGACTTGTTGGAATAACCAAAACAAATCACAAACAACGTAAAGCTAAACATGTTTTATAACAAATATATTTATATTAAAAGAAGTTTTATAACTGGGTGCAGAAATTTCACGTATATTTACATTTTTGAAAAATATCTCGAGAGTGTAAGAAGTGTATTGAATTGAAGAAGTTTAACCAATGGCTTAACATGGTTATTACGTTATATTTCACTGACCAGTAGAGTTTTAAGTTTCATCCTTAAACCTCAGCAATATTTTAGCGAAGTTAATTTTTGGTATAATAAATAAAAGCCTAAGCCTGCTGTCTTGGGGCACTTCAGACTCATAGCAGAATGACATACGATTCATTTCCCCTTCACTCCATCTCCTACAGATGCCAAGTTTTGGGTGGGACGAGGTGCAGCGCCGACCTCGCAAGGCATTCGCATCCCGGACGAGAACGGCAAGGAGACGCCGTTGCGCCGTTACGACAAAAAGACGATCGTCCTGACGCTGCCCGGTGATCTGACGGTGTTTGACATCGGCCATTTCGGTGTGTGGTGTGAGGCGTTCACCGTCGACTTTGGGCACGTGCGCATCCCGGACCAGATCAATGTGCCGCCATCGCTGAAGATGCTCGGCATCAGCCCACAGGTAACTAATGGGAACCAGCGCCGCAAACCGGGCCGTCCAGCGGCCAGCGGCAGTACGACCGGTGGTCTGCTGGACTACGTTGGTTCACTGCTGTTCTAGTGGACAACGGGGAACATTATGCGTGTGTGTGTGTGTGTTTTTGCACAACAATCAATCATTCATCCCTGCTCATTGAGGTCTACGGCGAAGCTTGAGATGGGACACTTAACGCAATGGAACAGGGGTATAAGGGAAACACCTTATCTAATGCTGGTACAATGTTTACTCACCTTTCCTTGTCTGTGTTACTCACAAACCTCACCTCACTGTATCATATCAGGCATTCATAACAGCTACTACAAAAACTGGCTTGGGATAGTGGCAGTATCCAAAAAAAGTACCATTCTACACGTGTTACTGCTCAGTTTCATATTATTCTCAAGATCTTCGAAAAACACGACATCGCACAATCGTAAAACAGGCCACTTTTCATGCACAGAAAACATCACGCAATTCCACAGTGTTGGTGGCTACTCGAGCGCCGAAGCTTCAATATGCTCAATTTATCTAGTTTTGTACACTTCAAACTTTACTTTTGTTTGCAGCGATCGCGCCCCACGTAACTGTTGTTCGGTGATCGCCGATCACTGTTCGGGGTTTGAGGAAACGGCAGCAGTGTACTGGAATTACCTAACATTAAATACACACCCAACTATTTAAGCTAGTAATGTTTTGTTCTGTGGCAAAACAACTGAAATAGCGTATTGTTAGTATTACTGTGTGGGTTGGTAAGCTATTTGCAGCGTGATGGTGAGAAACGATCGTTTTACAGATGCGATATGAGCTAAACTTCAGTTTCAGACAGAATCAGACAGAAATTAAATTTTGTGGTGTAATCAAAACATTTACCTTGCATCCTTTTAGGTTGTAAATAAAAATCCAACTACAAAACTGTAAAATATCAACCGTCTTTCTGTTCGTGTAAAACACTAACCCATGTACATTAAGTGAATGGATTAACCACGTTGATTGACGAGAATAATTTGACGCCATCATGTAGTTGCTCCGAAGAAAACCCGACAGGAATTCGCTTCGTCACGAATGGTCCGGGTGACAATTATTGCAGCTAGCTGGCGGGGAGCAAAAACACAATCAAGATCATGATAAAAGAAAATGTGCCTCCAACATACCACAGGTGGCAGGTAAAAGCGTAGCGGTCTGCTCGGTGAATGTGAAGAATGCGTGCTGCGACGAGAATTGCAGTTTCCTCCTAGAGCTTCCCCAGAGTTCATCGACCGGTGCATTCCGGTAGAAAAGCAAACGGGAAGCTCGTTCCGCGCTTGTACCGCCATTTGTCACTTGCCTTTATCCTTAGCTGTCAATAGACAGTCGACGCTACGCACGCACGCCGCCTAGCGGAACTGCTCGTGAGTAATTAACTAATCGCCATTATCGCTAAGTGCTCGTGCCGGTGGAGCAATGCAACCGAGATGCAACGACTGCTGCGCGTGACCGCAGCATCTTCCGAGATCTTTACGCACCAGCTCAGCACGATCCCCACAGGGCCACGCTTATTAGAAAGGCGTACAAACGGAAGCGCAAACGGTTTGCATTGTTTGGCGTGCATAATTGTTCCGCGCAGCACCGCGTCATCGTGTGTAACAGTTAGTAGCGTGGAGTGGTTCGCGCGTCGACACATAATCAACGAAAATCGATTGGCGTCGAGGGGGAAGACGTACGGAGATGCTTCGATGCGGCGAGATGTGTGGCGTGACGTGCGTAAGTAAAGGAAAATCGCTTGGAAAGCATCTAACCCAATTGTTGCTGCTTCGTGCTTGGCGTAGGAAGAGGCGCAAACAATGAAGCGATTGTAAATAGTAGCTTTTTAGCATTTGCTGTTTGATTGCAGGGTTGCAAGTGCATGTAAATATGGTATGCATAGTAATTGGGAAATGGTTGCCTTGTGGGAGGGGATAGATAGCTAACGATCGAGCAAGGTTAGGGAATTGATCGAACAAGGCTACAGACTGGATGAAGCTTACACGTAGAACACGATAAGCGTGATATTTTAGTGTTTTTTCAAAGTTTTTATTTGGTATGTTTGATTATTGTTTTGCTTATTTCCATGCGTGAACTTACAGTCCAAACTTAACTGTGAAGTCCTTCTCGACGAGCTGGCGTTTGAGGTGCGGTGGGCCGTTGCCGGTGAAAGTGTGGTCGTCCAGCTCGTTGCAAAGCTCGGTACGTTATTTTTCGACCGAGGTTAAACAGATGGTCTTACTGATATATACAATTTTCTCTCGCTCTCAGATGATGGAGAGTATATGTCGTTCGGCGTTTCGCCCAACCCGCAACAGAGCCAGATGGTCGGTGCCGATGTGGCCGTTGTCTGGGTGGATAAGGCAACGGGCAAGGGCTACGCGCAGGACTACTATCTGGACGCCAAATCGCAATGCTCGGGGGGCCGTGGAAGCTGCCCGGACACGCGCATCACCGAGAACAGTAACTCGATTCGCCTGCTAAACGCGGCCATGGTTAACGGGTACTCGATCGTCACGTACCAGCGTCCGCTGCGAGCCGCTGATCATCTCGATCTGCCCGTGTTTACCAACGCATCGCAAGCAATCATCTGGGCGGTCGGTCCGCTGAACCAGCGCTACGAAGTGTCCTACCATTCGCACTACCTCAAGGGTAACAAGCTGGTTGACTTTGGGCGGCAACCGTTCTGGAACTGTCCGACCCCGGAAGCTGACGCGAAGCAACCGGAACAGCCGCAGAAACTGTCCGCCGGGTCGCCCGGCTACGGTGGTGGTAACCGACGGGAGGATGTAGGTAACAGTGTGCAGCAGCAGCGGCCCCAGCTACCGGCAACGGCTAGACCGCCGGCGAAACCGGGTGCATGGGACATTCCGCCGATCCAGTGCTACGAGCCGGAGGATGGAGTGTTCTACGCGCAGATGGGTCCAACCGGCGGCAAACAGGGATATCCGGCAATTACAGGTAACGCCCTTGTTTTGAACGATTGCAAAAGGAAAAAGGTACTAAATGGAAACCAAAATTGATTACTTCTAGGTCACGTTGGATGGGGCATTTCGTGGTACATTAATGGACTGTTGATTCCCGAGATTAATGTGGTCCGCGGCAAGACGTATACGTTCGTTGTCGAGGGTGGACTGGACCCGAACGTGCCGGCCAAGTACCATCCCTTCTACATTACGGACGACCCGGTTGGTGGATATGAGCATCAAACGGAGGATGATCGTAAGGTGAGCATACATGAAGGGTGAGCTAGCTGGATCGCGAGTGGACATTACGGAGTGTGTTTCTTTTCGCAGAACATTCGCATCTTTGCCGGCGTGCATCGGAGCCGCACTGGCAAGCTGATACCGACCGGTGTGGGACGCCTTTGCAACTGGACGCCGAACCCGGACGGACCACCGTCGGACGACTACCCTTCGTTCGGTGCGTACCAGCGCAGCTTGTCGCTAAAGTGTGACGTCGGCGAGCCGGGTATCATCACCTGGACGCCGGACGCTGACACGCCGGATACGGTGTACTATCAGTGCTTTACCCACCGCTACCTGGGTTGGCGCATTAACGTGCACGACGCGTGCGACGTGGCGCAGCCGAGCGAGCTGGACGAGGTGTACGCGGAACCGAACGAGGGCATCTCGGTGGAGGAATCGATCCGGCACGAGTCGAAGGTGCTGCCGGCGGACAACTTCCTGCAGCAGCACGAGAACTTCCTGCAGAAGCACGAGCTGGATCTGATCAAGCACCATAAGATGACGGCGGATGCGAAGAAGGAACAACAGTCGTTCGACATTAACCTGGAGGAGAACCCGGAGATGACGCGCATCATCGAGGACGGCATACGGGCGGCGGAAGAGTTGGAGGAGAAGCTGCGGGCCAACCAGACGGTGGAGAGCGTGAATCAAACCGTACCGCATCAGCACCATCCAGCAGGGCATCCGGGCTTCGTCCCTGGGCCGCACGGGCCTCACCGTCATCCACCGCCACCCGGGTACCCCGGGTCGGGAAAACCGATTCTCTCTACGTCCGGGCTGCCCGTCTATCTGCGCCCCCCGAACAGTGGTCCCATGTTCCGGCCAGTGAAGCTGCCCGTTCGGCGTCCGATCGGTATCGAGCGGCGTCCAGTGCACGGCAGTCGGCAACCTACGCGCCCATTCGTCATTCCGCAGCCCTCGATGATTGTGAGCCACTACCAGAAGCCGGTCGCGCCACTGATGCGCCCGTTCGTGGCGAAGGGCAAGATGCCGATCAAGGCGATCGCTCCGATCCTGCTGCTCGGCGAGCCGACCGAAATTAAGCCCTTCCGCAAGGGACCGTCGGTGGAGATGATGGTGGCGAAGCCGCCGAAACAGATTTCCGGCGGTGAGCCGCAACGACCCCCCAGCTCACCCGGTGGTCCACCCTTCGCCCTGCCCGACATGCCCCCGCACCTGACGATGAGCTTGAAGAAGAACGAGCCGGTGCCGATCACGCTGCCGGTACGTCACACGAAACCGGTGAAGGAGTCGCTGAAGCCGAACATTAAGCCCATCTTCAAGACACCGCTGTACGATGTGCCGGAAGCGAAGGTGTCGTACGAGGGGCACGTCCCTAGCCACGGGTTTGAGCCGAGCTCGGTCGTGGTGGAGAGTGGCTTCAAGCCGATCTACCGCCGCAAGGACGACTACGACCTTGAGTTCGAGGATAACCGGGCGCACGGGTTCTTGCGCCGGCAGGACGACGACATCGATGAGGCGATCGAGAGCGATGCGCTGATGATCCACGGGCAGGACGAACCGTCGCGTCAGTCGTTCGAACCGATGTTCATACCGTCCCCGCTAGACAGCATGGCGATGGCGCAGGTCAAACCGTCCGCTGGCGCAGGTCGCGAGTCCGCAACGAAGCGTAACGTTGAGATTCTGCCCGACGAGACGGCCGACGTGGTGGGCGAGGGCCAGGATGCGCACGGTGCGGCCAACGAACGGGTCGATCCGTTCTATCTGCCACCGATCGGATCGGACGGCTCGGTCGTGTCGTTCGACGGAAAGGCCGTACTGGACATGTCGCTGGTGAACGGACCATCGGCGATCTCGCACCAGAGTGACCCGCTGCCACCGGTCGGCGGTGCGCCGGGCACCAAGGCGGAACAGCTGCTGCGTGAAACGCCACAGTTTGGACCGTTCCGGGGAGAGTACCCCCCGATAGCGGCCTACCTGGCGCCGGACACGGCCGCCATCTATGGTACGCGCGGTTCCAGTGCCGTCCAGCCGCCGGTGTCGGAGTACGCCAACCCGCTGCTTCCGGGTGGAATCAATGCGCAGGACAGTAGTGCGAGCAGCGAGCATCAGTCCGCTGGGGCGGGAAGTCCTATCTCGACGAAGCTGTCGATCGTGAAGCCGGTGGCGAGCTCCCGCGAGGATCCGATCCCGTACGAGGACACGGACGCGGAAACGGGACGGGCACGCAGCAAACGGGCGGCACACCATCATCCGGATCACCACGGGGACAGCCACGACGACGGCTGGCAGCCGATGGCGGGTGCTGGAGTTGTAGCGACGGGCAGCAGTTGGAGTAGGGTGGTGCTTGGCATTGTGTTCACGGTTGGGTCTACGCTTGTGTTTCGACAAAGCGGTTTGTAGACGTGTGCCGGTAGGTGGCACAAGCAGGATGCAGTATTAGGGAATAGGCGTGAAGCGTTCGAGAAGCACGGTAGAATTAGCATTTTATTTAAACTAGTGAAGCAAGCACGTCGGTGTAGATCGGCAACTCCTGGAGAATCGAACGGGATAATCGGATATAATTGTATAAGAAGGACTACATCTGTTTGGGTTGTGCGAGTTAGCGCACACACATAATCCATTTGTTGTGAGTTGTAAATAAAGTTGAAAAATGTCTGAAAATACACTTTGATTGCTGTAACGTTCTTTGATTGATGAGCATGACGGTGACCCCAATTGATGTTGCCTATTCCTTAAGTTTATGATGTTTCTGCTTTCTACCTCCGTTCAGGCTTAATCAAAGCTTCAGGCGCCTCCGGAGCAAACGCAAAACCTCCTCCTGTCCCCAGAGCTGGGCGTAGTAGAGCGGTGTCATTCGCAGCCGGTCCTTCACCTTCAGCCGGCACTTCCGTTCCAGCAGATGCCGTACGATGTCCACCGACGTGCGCATGTACAGCGCACGAAAGATCAGCGTCCACTGGCAACGGTCCCGTGTCTCCGCACCTACACCCTGCGCCAGCACGTACTTCAGCATGTTCACATCGTCCGCATCGATCGCGTAGTGTCCCACCGTCATCCCGACACAGTTCTGGGCATGCACGTTAGCGCCCCGTTCGAGCAGATGGCGCACCAGCGTCAGATTGCGCCGGTACACCGCGAGATGGAGCGGTGTAACGCCCGTTTCCGGCACGCCCAGATCAATGTTGGCACCGGCATCGAGCAGTGCGTTGATCAGCTCCAGGCTGTTGCTCCGGACGGCCAGGTAGAGAAACGTTTCACCGTGTACGGGCACATTGACGAGCTCGGGACGGGCGTGCAGCAGCCGCTTGACCAGCCCCGGTTGACACTTTTTCACCGCCCGGTACAAACCCATCGTGGATGGGATGTTCGGCAGGGTGCAGGCCTTAAAGATGGGTGACTGGTAGGCGTACTGGAAGTCGGCACCGTCCGTCGGCTGGTGCAGGATGCTTGCCCGGAACGAGTAGCACAGGTTCTGCTCGAGGCAGCGCACGGTTAGCGTTGTTCCCGCACCCCAGTACACCGTTTCCCAGCGATCGCGCGTGACACTGTAACACTTTTCCACCTTGAACAGATCGTACGGCACGTCGAGCGGGTTGCGGAACGTCCACTGGAACGTGATGGAGGAGATCGTTTGCTTGACCAGCACGATTTCGAACCAATCGTCGGAGGACAGCGTTTTCACCGGCATGTTTAGCGTTTGCTTTTCGTGAGAGTGTTTGGTCGATTCCGATGGAATCGGTTGTAACCAACTTGAAACGATGCTTTATGAGCGCATGCGCACGGTGGAAAGGAGTTGTTGCGATACCGGATAACGTTGCTATGTAGTACAAAATTTTGAAAATGACCTTTACGTGGAGGAAGCTTTCGAGGTCGAGATAGGAGCGCCATCTACCGGGTGGTGGTCAAAAAATGTAAAAGCTCTGCAACAAGTCTACGAGGGCTGCATGTGTTGGAGCCTTTGTTACAGTTGTGTTTTTCTGAAGTCGGACATCCACCTTATATCGTATTTTTACTTTTAACACCTTTTTAACAGATTTTTTCCATACTCTTTTTTCATTCATTTTTCATAGTTATGAAGATGAACTTAAAATCAGCTTCAGTCAGGTGAAGGGCGGGGAAGGATCTATTAGAAACAATTACAAATGGTTTCGCACATTGGATCTTTCCCTTTAAGCTGTTGTTACAAATATTAATGCTAAGTGGCAGCAGGCCATGTTAGGCAAATTGAGTGAAGAAAGTATGCTGTACAGGGATAAAATTTTGATACTGTAGGACCTAGGACTGCAATTGTAAAGCGTGTATAATTGTTTGTTGTTTTCTATTCATTACAACCGATTTATAAGAACAAGACCTACCTAATCTTTAATGGAAAGAATTAGAGTCTCAGGGGTTTTCTGTGACTTTGGATACTTATTACAACGGGCTTGTCACACCTGTTGATAATGAACGAAGGATAATAATGAAGGATGGGAATGGGATCTACGTTCAGACTCTGCAGAAGTCGACACGTGCACCATCTTACCATCTTTTCACAATTTTTTTATTTTTTTCTTAAATGCTTAAATGCAAATGCCAGACTATGCGTCTGGCTAGGAATTGAATAAGTATGTCCAATAATCATTCAAAAAACGTTCAATAACTATCCATCTGCTCTGGCCAGCTGCCAGTGACTTGCTCCTACAAGATCTTTGTGCCATCTAATAGGAAGAACACACTCATATGCCACACAATTGGTTGACTCTATATTCCTGTAGAATGCAGCTATCGTATCGATTCGTAGTATCGAAGCGCTCCATTTTTCGATCGACTGGCAAATTAAACGTAACGATAATTTAATCATACATGTTGAAAATTACATCAGAAATACCCAAAAAGTGAAGATCAGATTAATCATCGAGATCAGATCAGAAAGAGAGTGCAGAATTTGATCGAATTCATTTAAATTAGCAAGAAAAATAAAATTATACGAATATCTACACCAGCATACGGACTGCTACTGTGCCTGGCACAGCAAAATCGTCATGATTAACACCAGAAAATAAAACAAGTGTTTGACTATACCTGACGCTAAGAACGTCTGACGTCTGTCAATCCCTTTTTAAAGACTTGATGGAAAAAAGCCTTCTTGCGGAAGGAGTAAGGTCCATTGAAATAGTCAGCAGTTAAAACTATTTTGCTTGCGTATTAGAACTTCTTCTTCTTCTGGCACAACAACTCCTGTGGGGTCTAGGCCTAACCAGAGCACTAATGCGCTTTGGCTCTTTCTGTGACTGAGTGGCCTTTCGACAGCCTTACGCCGTTACCACTAGACGGTCGAGCTGGTATTAGAACTAGGTAAACTTGTTATTTCGGTTGTAACGGCCAAACCGTATTGCTAATTTCTATCTCCTTTTTGAAATTATATTCATTTTACTTAATGATTAATCGATATTTATTCAACAAAGTATTTCTTGATACTTTGATCTGTTTTGATTAAAATATGTTTCTTTGCTAAGCTAAAAATGATATTAAACGAAAATAAAAAAAAAGAAAACATAAAAACCCTTCACCTCCAGCAAACAAACTTTCGAGCAGGATGTACAACCGCGCCTGGGCGGAACATTTGGTACACATTGTCCAATGATTTATCGCCCGCGTGGAGAAGCAAATGGAGTGTAAATTATATACACCACATCCTTCAATCAATATTCTTTCGCTTGGTGTAACCCGTTCCGATATTGCCAGCGTGTCGGCGGGCAGGGAGCAAAACTGTCAAGTGGATCGCGCGTCGCTCGTCATTACTCGCTCCTTGGCCGATCGTGCAGAAGTAACACGGGCGGCGAAGGATTTGCTTTTTCTCCACTCCCTGCATATTAATATATTTTTGTTCGAGCGCCCCAGCAAACCGTTTCCTGCCGGTCACGGTTGACTGGCATCCATCCGTCGGCCGAGGAGAAACTTGGAGCCTTGGGTGGGATGCAGAAAAAGGATTGATTTCAGAATGGCTAGGTATTGGGATGGTTGATATGCATGAAGGACGCTTTTGCGAGCGTGTACGCTTTTTGCTCCGCCCCGGTCAGCCAGAAGCATCCCTTTCGTTGCCGGTTTCCCCTTTCGTTTTTTGTTCGCTATCGTTCCGATCCTTAAGCGAGACGTCCTTCATGCTCGGGGGCCTGGATAGGTTAACCCTAACGGGAAAAAATAGTTATAATCAATCTTCATTAACATTGGCGGGTTAAGGGATATGAGAAACGCAAAGCAAAGGGTGGAATGGGACGGTGTCCGTAATTATGTACCACCGTTTCACCCCCCTCCGCTCCTTGCCTCACACACTTCTATTTGCTTCTCCACGACTCATTACATGTCTGACGAAACAGCTGTAATTGAAATGTATATTTATCAGCTGCAAGACGGTGCGATAACTCAATTAAGCATCGCACCCTCTCCCTCCACCAGCACATCCATCCCCGGGACCCAGAACCAGGCTATCCCAGTGTGTCCCAATTTCCGGTGGCAGAATAAAATGCCGTTCTGCCCCAAATGCCATGCTTCCCGTCTAGTGTTTGATCCTTCCAAACAGAGCGCCACCCAGCGGGCTTTGTCACAGCTTCAGCCTCACAGATGCTAGTAACCGGTGACGAAGGGTAGGGGTAGGCGGGAAAAGTTAAAACGAGCGTGTGTCCGCATGCTGCGGCGCTGCTGCTGCAGTTGAACGATAAATTTCCGCCTTATGAATGCTTCGCTTCCGGCATGTTTGTTCCTCTCGAAACGCTTCCCACTCCTATGTGTGTCCTGGGTCCCCCTACCCCATCGGGAAACCGGAAGCTGGCCGACCGGTCCGGACGAAGAGACGTTCGATCGAAAACGGTTGTCGTGACCATCGTCTTGACCCTCGTCACTCACGGCGCACAGCATACGGAGCTGGGCTGGGTAAGCCAAGGCAGCGTTGGGCACTTCGCACTGGAATGTTGGAATCGAGACAGGGCGTGACAATGAGGACGACCGACACGGCCATTTCTTTCGCTTGTCTTGTTTTCTTCCGGCCTTTAAATGATATGCTGATCGGAGGACGGCTGGGTCTGGCACAACCGTAATGAACGGAGTGCACACACCGGAACCGGAACTGTTTGAAGGAGTCGGACATCGAACGGGAAGTTTGCGCTGAACGTATCAGACAAAAGCAATTCTCGTTCGCTGTCTGAACTTTCGAACTCAGATCGTCTGGGATATCGCGCTATAGGAGCCAGAGACGCAATAAACAGCTTTTATTTATTGCCGGGTATCACAGCTATTTCCATTCCAATTATGTCCGAAGCCAATGCCGGGTAGGGGGTGGGGCACGCTTGTTGTAATGAATGTTGAAGCTGGACAGGAGTCAAGTTATAAAACAATTCCAACTTTAAAGACGATATTTTACAGCGTCACATGTCCGTACACTGGAACTGCGAAATCACAAAACCCTCCCGGTGGGAATCTGTCCGAAAGTCTATTTATTTGTTATTTTCTTTGTTCTCTGGATGCCCTCCCCTTTCACTCTCTCGTGCCTCTCTCTCTCTCTCTCTCTCTCTCTCTCTCTCTCTCTCTCTCTCTGTGTCCCTAGAGTGAGCACCGTTTTCATAACGTGGACCCCGATACGAAAACGTTCACCTCTGCTCAGCCTCAGTATCTGGGAAATGATTTACGGCCCCACAACAGGGCTGACAGCTTAAATTTAGTGGAAAATAGAGAAAATTTTATTCTCGTTCCCATCCGCTCCTTTCTGCCGGACAGCATCGATTGTTCGTCCAGCCCCGGGCCCATGGTAGAGCGTTGCCGGTGAACAAGCTTTCAAATTAAACATGTCCTCAGCTTTCAAGAAGCATCCCCCACCCGAAAGCCAGCCCACTCGGAAACGGCAGGGTGGGCGGGAGGTACCCGATAAGATACCGGACCATCTCTTCCCGCCCTACGGACGACTTATTGGTGTTGGAGGAGATCCTTTTTTGAAATTGATTTTGTCCCCTCTGCTGCTTCAGAACCCGCCCGACTGCACAGCTGCCCGCTGTGTGTGTCCGCAGGCCAGCAGGGAGCAACAACACCAGATACACCCGGGCTACCTACGACAACCGGTACGCCATTTTATGGGTGGGCTTTAACTTCAGCAGGGGGGGGGGCTGCCACGGAGCGGCTGCTAAACCCGGGCGGACTGCTGCCGATAAGTACCGGGAAAGTGTAGCATTAAATTTCGTATTTTCACCCCCTCCCGCCTGGAGCGGGGTGGGAGAGGGTGAGTGGTGGATGCTGACATCGTAAATATGGCATTAAACTAGAATGTGTTTATGCTAGGGGTTCGAAGGTTTCGCGAACTAACCGGCACAAAAAACGTGAAGTGAGCCCTTGCTGGTCGTGGGTTTTTCCTTCGCTACTCGGGTTGTTTTGTTAGGTCCGGGTAGGTCGAGGTAAGGAAATGTGGTGGTGGTGGTGGTGTGTCATCGTAATTCCATTCAATTCTGAGTGCAAAGTTTCGCGCCTCCAGTGCCGTACCTGGGCGACGGCAGATGACCATCAGGTCCGGTGTCCGTTTGCTCACAAGATTCCAACGTTTGATGGCGTTGTGTTTTTCTTCCTTCTCCTTTAATCGCGTTCAAGCTCTAAGAGGGACAAAATAGGTATGCACACACACACACACATACCCACTCACACAAACATCTTACACTTTTGCGATACAAAAGGGTTGGGCAGGTGGCATGTTTCCCGGGGGAGTTTTATGTTGCATTAAACTTTTTTCTTTTCTTACGTTGCTTCTCTGTCGCGGGATGGCTGTAAGAACCGGGAACCGTTTTGTTGTGCGCATTTTTACCGATGAAAACTTTACGAGTGTATCTACCCTGTTGGCGGTTGGTAAGCTGCGTGTGTGTGTGCGTGTTCTTGCTGTTGCCGTTGTTTTTGTTATTTGCTGCGTATTGGTTGCCAGTACGCCGTCATCTTATTTATGCGTCGAGGGTAAGGGTGGATACTAATGCTCCACTCACTTGACTTTTTGCGCTCCTTTCGATCGTTCATTAGGCCCAGCTCAGCGGTGCTCTCCGTAGCAGTTTGACGGGCTGTAAGAGTAAAAAACCATTACCTGATAGCTTCGCTGCAAGTGCGAAACCCCGCCATAAGGACATTGTTTTACGATAGCATCCTTAAAACGGGCTGGCTGGGTGGTTGGGTTTTTATTCTGTAAATAATAATAGAACGACTTTTTCAAAACTTAATTTAACGTATACAATCTCGAGTGTGTACAGGTTCACCTGAACGACGTTGCCGGTTGCACTATCAATTTCATTTTAATCATATTAACCCAAGCATCAACACAGCTCTCCCTCACTCTTCCCACTGGCAAAGTGGCTTCAAATCAAATTTAATCCAGCGTGTTTACCTTTTCTTAACTCAAGCCTGAACGCTTCTCCGCTCCGCTGCTGCCATCTCTTGTATATCGATTAAAGATCTTCCGAAAAAAGGGCTATCGGTTAGAGGTTGCTTGCTTGCTTGCTTGCTGTATCCTTCTGACCATACCCACAGCATCCGTAGCAGACAGCAGCCGTGGCAACACATGGGCCTATCCCTAGCATTGCTTCCATCTTTATGCATAAAATACAGCACGTCCTTTATCGTAAAGGTTCAAGCGGGATCGTTCCCCTGAAAAAAAAAACAAAACTGTGTCTCTAAAAATATGTTTTTGAAAATGATTTCATTCTCCCCCCCCCTAAGCCCTTCCCCCCCGACCATTCCGCACCTCGCAGCCAACTGGTCGGTAAGTGATTAGATTGAAAGAGGCATCCCCACACACCGGTAGTGTGACCTTCAGCTTGTGAAAAGTGTGTGAACCGTTGCTTCATTTTGCAGATAATAAATGAATTCATTCGATACTGCCGGGGGGCATAATTTTTGTCCCTAATCAGAAGATTCAGAAATTTCATCCGAAATGGGCTGGCAAAAGGGATTTTCGTCGGGTTTTTTTCAGTTGGTAGGGAAGCTTGCCTATGAACCCGTTAAAGGACGCAATAAACGGGGACACTAATGTGTGGATTGAATAAATTAGGATAAATTAATTAAAACAGGCTTGCAAATGGCACTCAAAGAGTTGCTGGGCGCATACGTGTAGACCTGCTCGTTTCTGTGAATTGGACGATGTTAGTGTTATTTAATGGTTATATTTTTATATTTCAGGCAGATGGTAAATCCCGTGTGCATGGCTCAATTCTCTAGCCTAATTATGTTACGCACTAGCTCCACTGTGAGGAAACTTAAAGCTCTGTGTACCATAATTTATGATTTAAACTAACCAGAAAAGATTTACAAAGATATCAATAGTATAAGCTCTATTAAAAGTATTCTGGACTTTTGGTAAAAAAATACGACAAATAAGCTAAATACTTACATTATTAAGGGGGTCCCATTTCTTCTGGATTGTTGGTGCATATTTGGTGACGGATATGCTCTTCCTTTATTTAATATACTGTCTTAGCGAAACTTTTAAACAAAGAAAAAACTATCATTTGAAAACGAGACCAATCTTTGAAGTTATTACAAAGCATACTTTCTCTGGTGGATGAGGCGGTATGGCGTTAACCAGGAAACACCCTGTCAGGAACAGAGGCACCTCAGCCTCACCAGACTCTTTCAAACACATACCAGATCAGTGTACGCATTTCCATCCTCAACACTAGTAATGTGACGTTTAGACGCGCTACGCATCACACGCTCCGCATGGTGCACGATCAGCACAGCTTCCCGCCAGCGTAATCAAAGCGCAAAGGATCAAAGGGCCGAAAGCGATGCGGTAGCACTTTCGAGTATTTCGCCTGGCACTACCGTACCCTTCACGCTTCCCAGTCTCATCCAGTGACTGGATGGTTTCCGGATGGGAAAAAGGGACTGTTGCACATTCCATCCAAGAAAGGACCCTCGTTCCCGTTCTCGCGGAAGCCAACCGTACCGATCGGGTTGAGTTCCGAAACAGAACAGAAACCGTACCAGAGCAAGTCTCGCTTGCTTGCGGTCCGCTAGTCACAAAGGACGGCGTCATGGCGGGAACTTTGTTATTTCCACTTATTTACATACTATCCAGCAGCGCCGGGCTGGTGGACCATTTATGGTGATGAGGAAAGGGGAATGACAGTTGGACACTGCAGCATTTGGGGGGCTAGGGGGGATAGAACGGGTTGTTGGCGTTCGGGTTTGGCAGGACTGGGGGTAAAAAAACTGTCAACCCGCATTTCTGTACTATGAAGAGGCAGCAAGTTGATTGGCACAGTGGAAAGGAGGGGGCGGATCGGGTGGTGTGGGTGGTGCCGTCAGCTAGAGCAATAAACTAAAGAGAATCCGGGTGATGAAACCGGGCGGAAGCGACAAGAAAAGGGAGGGGCAGGGAAATAAAGAAAAATGCCGCACCCAAAGATTCGCGCTTTCCGGCAGCATTGTGTGGGGATGGTAAAGGGAACTCAAAACCTCAAACGCAAGTTTGTTTGGTGAAATGAAAGTACAGACAATGGCATTTGGGAAAACGGGAATAGCATTAGCGAGGGGGGGGGGGGGGTGGAGGTTTGCATATTTCCTTGCGGTATTCGAACAGCTGGTGCAGCGCAAACATGAATGGATGGAGATGGTTGGAGTACGAGTGAAGTATCATAGCATAAACGTTGCTTTAATAAATTGAAGTGTTGCATGCGGCTTAGTTTAGGCAATCTTAAATTTTACAATGTATTTTCAGTATTTTAAATTCTAAAAAAATATTGTTTTGTATGCTACGTGAAAATGAATTACTTATTGTGGCAATAGTCTTGTTTTTTTATTTGCCAAAATTTCATTTTTAAAACATCTGTGTATAAGTTTCAGATCCATTCTTTCAAAAATCATCTTCTTCTTGGGTGGCACAGAAACTTTATAATAATTTCAATACATATACCCTACGGGTTTGGGGCTAACGATTCCAAACAATCGTTAAATTCCAAGATTTCTTGTCTTGTCGAGCGGCATCTTAGATAATATTAATGAACCTGTAATGTGTAAGACAAGTCTAGACAATCTTGGTATCAAATTGTAAGGAAATCCTCATCTACCAGTGACAGTACGACCTGTGTCCCTGGTGAATGGTCATGGGTACACTGTAAGGATCCTCGCATGAATAACGCAATGAGATCACTGAGGTTGTGGCAAAGGGTCGACCAAGAGGAGTTATATGATTTTAGCAACTTGAATCATTCCGAGTAATTTTATTAATTGACATTTGACGTTTGATGAGAAGCCTTACGGAAGCTTGGGCTGAAAACCGGTCCGGATGAACCGGTCGGATAAAAAGAAGTGGTTAACTACTTCACAAATTCTAGCTTGCAGCAGGATGTGCTGAGGTAAGGTGCAATTACAATATGCAATAGGTGCAAATATTTCACTGCCTAAAGTGGCATAGCATTTGCTGCTGACTGATTAGTGTCTGAAAACCTCTCATGCATCCAAAATTGAAGCATTTTGAGCCGCAAATCGCTGCTTTAAAGCCTAGTCACAAATGTTTACAGAAAGTGAGCCTATTGGTGCGCTGCTTTAAAGTACCTACCGGATGCTTTATCGCGGTGAATCTTTTCAACACTCCCGCTGAGCCGCACACCCGCCGAGAAGGACGTGCGTGCGTCGGGCGGCCGGATGATTTTCTGTTCCTTAATGACCCCATGGGGAGTGCCCTTAAAAGTCGGGCGCTTTCAAACAGGGCCGTGCTTGACTGCTCCGATCGCACGGCAAAACCATCGAGTCGAGAGATTTTGTCAATCATTTGTCAATCAACAATCAGCGGGGAAGCGAAACGCGCCGCCGTCCCAAAATGCAACTTTGTTGTAGTATCGATAGGAAATGGGAGAAGCTGTGAGTGAGCGGCACGGTCCCGCAAGTGTGCGGCGAGGAGGAGGGAGGGGGAGGCAAGAGTGACGAGTGTCGTTTTAGCTGTAGTACAAGCCGTAAAGTGTCGACACAGTGACTGCCAGCTGAATTACTGAGGCTGAGGGGTTTCGGGAAGGGCGGCCGATTGAAAAACATTTCACTCAAGTGGCGACGGCATCGGCAGCACGATGACATGCATTTGAGGCGAGTGGCGAGTGACACAAATCAATTTTCTATCCCTTCCACAGCGAAACGGGCAGGATAAACTGGGAACCATTCAGCGCGCTGTTAGCGCATACCGTCAGCCCTTCGCCCCGTTTCGTTGCACGCTGAGAACGATCGCAGGTGGTGAGCTGGGGACAGTAAATTAAAAGTTTACTCCCCGTGCCGGGCGACAGATGTGAAACTTTAATCGAACCGGGATAGCGGCCATTTTTTCGTGTGTATTCCAGTGGCTGTGTGTGTGTGTGTTAGTGAGCAGCTTCTGCCTTCGATCCCGGGATGAGGCGATTTATCTATTCCGAGCGGCTCGAGCAAGCGAGAAAAGGATTCATATTTAATGAACCAATCAAATATTATAATAGCCTATGACATGGAGCCGCCTGGTCGCGTTCGCCCGCTGTGGCGAGTTGGCTTAGAGCGAGTGATATTGAAGCATAGCAGCAGTAGAGGAAAAACGTAAAACAAGCTTTGACACTAGCAAAAAGAGGATTAATATTGTTCCGTGAGGGTAAAGCATCTGCAAGCGGTTCCCGTGGACGGCAGGGGCGGGGGCGTAAATCCGTCCGTGAGAAGTTCTGTTTCTGGCCGTGCCAATGGCATCCGCTCTGTCGCTGGCTTGATGTCATGTCTGTTTCCGATAGCGACCGATCCGGAAACCGGACACGAGATGCTATTTATAAAGCCATTTATGCAAAACCTTTCCCTCTTATCGGCACTGATCCGTGCAACGGTATGTGCCTGCAAGGGATGCCGAAGAGCGAAGGATTTACTTTTACCCGCGCGTCCCGGGACAGTAAATCTTAAGCGCTGTCCGCTGTAGGGGTACGGGATGTATTGGGCTATCGAAGTGAGTAAAAGAAAAAGGAAGTACTTTCGCACGTTCTTAACTTCCTGACGCTGCCCTGGACGCCCGAACTTCGCGCCACGGTGCGCGATTGTGCTCGAGCGCCGTTGAATTATTCAGCGAAAAAGTGAAAAGTTGGGAAAGTGTGGCACACTGGAGCACCGGTACGGGACGACAGGTAGGGATCATTAATTATTGTGGTTTCGAAGCGATTTCCCAGCGAATGGTTTAATGTTTAAACGCAGGCATCGATCGAGCTGACCTTTTGCGGTGAATGATGCGATAGTGGCGGTGATGATGGTGGTGGTTGCGGTGCCGCGTGATGATAGATGAATTTTATGGATTTCGCTCGTTAATTTGTAAAATTTTTGCACCGGGTTGCGATTTCTTACTTTCGATTTATCATTCGACCGGTGAAGGACCGTTAATGGGAAAAATGTTTTCATTATGTTGTGACTGCAAAATTCGCGTGATAAAATTTAAGATAAATAAAAAATTATTTCCTATTCAACAAAATAATAAAAGTTTTTTTTTCACTTATGTTTTCCAAATTATTCATCTGGATGAATAAGAGATATTTTATTCTTGTTTGGCGCATAGTAAGACAAATTAAATTATATTATCTATTTTACGAAGTAACGTCAATTATAAAACTTAACTTAAACTTAACTTACTTACTTATTGGGCGCTACAACCGCTTCGCGGTCTTGGCCTGCTGCAGCAATCTCCGAAACCGCTCACGGTCGCGCGCCGTCGTTCGCCAATCCGTTATGCCGGCCTTGATGACGGACGCATCAACGCCATCTGCCCACCTCAGCTTGGGCCTACCACGCCTCCTCCGCCCATGTGGACGACCTAAGAGGACTTTAAGGGCTGGGTCGCCCAGGTCCATGCGTATAACATGGCCAGCCCACCGGAGCCGGGCGAGCTTCATCGAATGCACATCAGTAAGGTCGTTGTAGAGACCGTACAGCTCGTCATTGTATCGGCTCCTCCATTGCCTCTCTCATTTGTGGTGCCAACAATCCTCCTGAGCATCTTCCTCTCGAACGCGGCTAAGAGGGTTTCGTCAGTTTTGCACAGGGTTCATGTCTCCGAGGTATACGTGAGTACTGGAACTATAAACGTTCGATATATAGTCCTAGCTTCGGCCATCGCGACAGGTTTCGTGAGGTAAAATGCTTCCTCAGGCTATAGAAAGGCCGGCTGCTGACTTTGAACCCGAGATAGGTGAAATTTGGGATGACTTCGAAAGTGTGCTCACCTATTTTATTTAAACAACTTCATTTTGTATGAGTGTTGTTTCGTCCTACCACACCTAGATTGATAAAAACGTCGGTTTACATATTGATTCTTTTTCAAATCTTGCTAAACGCCCGAGGTTATTCTACATGATTATTATAATTATTTTTCTCTGTAAAGAAAACACTTGTTAGCATCTAAATGTCAGTCTGACACACCTTGGCCAACAGCGATTGTTACGCAAAATAGTAAATAAAAATTGTAGCAGAAGTTATTTGACAATTGGAATACAATACAATTTATTTTAAGAGCAATCTGAAATCGTTTCATTGACATCCAAGAATGTTCGAAGAATGGTATCTTTTGTCACATTTTCTACACCCTGAAGAAAATGCGTTAAGTTGCTACCGTTTCTGTTTGCTAGAGTAATTTCTAAGAATTTGGATTGCTTGTTGTATTAAACTCCATTTCGAATGAATGGAGCCAAGCTGCTGTATCAACCGAACGGCAAACGGGCACTGTCACAAGTGCACTTAGCAGCCTGCCCAATACTGCTGCACACAATCAATCAACGCTAACCGGTTCGATTGACAGCGAGAAAAAGACTTTAGATACTTCCGACGGCAGACCGGAAGCACTGGGTACGCTTTGGAACGAACTGCAGCTTGCATTGTTACAGCACAAGCATTGGCAGCTTGCAGAGCATCCCTGTATCTCAACATCACTCTCTCTCTCTCTATATAGCCATCTTTTCACTCAACGATAAACCACGTTCCAGCAAACACAAGTTGGTAGCGTTTCGGAAGCGTTCTCGAACCTCATTCACCGACCATTTGAAACGACGCCTTTCTTAGGATTCACCGCTGGAAGCTGAATTGAGTAAAATCAACAAAACATCCTGTTCCTGTTGAGCGGCGTACATTTTCCCGGAGAAAACTTCCGTTTGTTCGTACCGCACCCGTCATCCATGTTTGTCCAATGGCCGGTCGGCCATGGGTTCGCCTTTTTATCCGGCTGCGCAAGTGTCGGTAACGATGGAAATAATTACAACGGCCAACAAAACGTTTGGCTTTATAATCCTTCCGTTACGACAGGAGCAATGCCGGAAGAAGGTATCTTCTATGCAGACCATACCGATTTTCTCTGTGAGTTTGAGGGCCAAGGAATGAGGGTTTGCTTCATCTGGCTTGCCTGCCGAAACCTTAATCTTTGTTTGCCTTCCGACGGTGGGGTGTGCATGTGTTTGCTTACACATGGGAAGCCCTCATTCCTCCGTGTGCCTGTGGTCGCTGACGGTAAAGGTGAATGTAATTTATTTTCCAACCCCAGTACAATTATCAGTTCACTTATGTGGTAAACCACGGGTCACCGTTGGATGGAAAACGGATGGGTGAGCTGTCAGGTGTTTCTAATTGTATACTTTGTAGCATTGGCTTTACCACGCACGCTCGCAACTTAAATGCGTCGTAAGTGCAACAATTGATCGTGTATGTTAATTTAATTAAAGTGTGAAAAAACTGATTTTACTCATTATTAGAAACATACACATTGAATTCTCTTATTACATGTCCCCCTTTTAAAGTGTTTCGCTTGATGGGCTTATCTAAATGTTTTACAACTACCTCTTTTAGTGATAAAAAATCAAGCTAAACAAGTTATCCTGGTACATTGGTTGTTTTTTTATGCCAAAGATGATTTAAAACTAAACCAGTTAACAATAAGCGGATCTTCAATTTTTCTGTTTTGTCAGACATTTTAGAGTACTGAAATTAAGAATCGATCGATGTAAAGTTGAAGTCAGGAGGAAAACTTTTGTTAAATGTGGTTGGTATGCAGATTAATAACTCTTCAACACCTTTCACTTACACATTCTCTCATGGGGCGAATATTTATATGATACTAAAGTAGAAGTGATGAGAACCAACTACCTACAAGGGAAGAATAATATTAAATCCTCTTTATATTTCCTTCATTTTTATTTTTGATTTTCCCACATCACGTGTTTTTCGTATAACTTCACATTGTCATTGGAACGAACTACACTCGCTACACGACGGTCTACTGTACGTGTAAATGTAAGCATCAAATGCTCCACACTCCTGAAAAATTCATCCTATTGCACCCATTAGTAGCATAGGATTAGTAAATTAAATTTCCTGGAAATTCGATTTATCCGCACGTCTGCATTTGCAGTTAAAAAAAATCAAAATCTATCATCGACATCATTGCAAATACGAAAAACAAAAAAAAACAAATCCAAAAAGCCTGAAAGGCAGATTGTGTTTTCACTGTGCGAATGTGGTTATGAGCGTTTGTGTGCATTGCGCTTGTGTTGGTACACAAATCCACCAAATTCTATTTGCTCGATAATCCGCTTCACCACAGCCATTAGTAACTCCCCATACGGTGATCCATAGCAGTGAGGCACGGGAGATAAGAGCGAGAGAAACTGCATCGAGCATCGGTGGCAGGTGAGGGAAAGTGTGATAAAATCGATCGGGAATGTAAATGTTACATTAATTAACATATTGCAAATTGCACCACCGAATGCACCGGTTGCCCGTGTGGTTTTACATGCGTGGCTGAGGGAGGACGAGTTTGTTTTTTTTTAACTGTATTTCCAACCGAGCTCTTTACGGCATTTTGACAGGCTGGGAGAGAGGCAAATGAAAGTGGTGACGGGGAGAGGATCGCAAATGATATTATAATGATCAACGCGAATGTAGATGGCATAGCACAGGAGACACAGCCGGTTGCTAATGGTGCCCGATGGCACTGGCACGTAGTTTTTGGTGCTCTGTACAGGCGAATTTTTGTGTGAATGTTTATATAGATTTTGAATTCAATGTTTTTAAAACCACATTTCGAAAGCAAGCAAACAGTTGCTTAATGTTTGCCGGATTTAAATTCATAAAAATACTACCCGTAAGTAGAAAACAATTTCACATTCCTTACTAGAGCGCAGCCTTACAGGGTTGCCATGTCGTGCGTAATTTACATGAAACGCTTGGAGTGCTTTAAAAAGTTGTTCTAAAGTTTTCAGGAAAGCTGACCGTAGGTGAGGTTACACTGTTGGCTCACTGTTTGCCATGTTGCAATAAATTCTGGGTAAATATAGCACAGTTTAGCTCCTACCCACATGGGCAAACCGTTCCTGGAGTTTTGGAGTTAAAAAAAAACGCTGTTTAACAAACTTGGAAAGTGCACGTGTCGGGTAAATATGCATTGGAAATTAACTGTTTTTCCCATAGTTTATTTTGTGAATGGAGTTGATTTGATTACGAACGTAGAGTGTTTTCCAACCAGAGGAGTTATTGTGTTGTACCTGGGTGGACATGGTTTAAAGTGAAAAAAAAAACATAAAAGTATAAATAGTTAGCTGCTAAATTCGTTTGATTTTTTTTTTGCGATTCTTATTATGTTTCTTTATTATGTAGATTTCAGATTTGATAGAGATAGCGTGGCAATAATAATGAAATGAAATTTAATCTATGAAATTATTTAGTGATTTGATTTTTTTCTACAAAAAAAATGGTAAGGCAAGCTTCTGGAATTGAACGATATTCTCTGATTTATTTACGACGCAACGTGAGATTTTATAAAATAAAAAGTTTTGATTAAATTTGTTATTCAAATTTACATTTTATGATTCCTTAATAATTTCATAATCTGACCGTGGAATAAAGTAGAAATACTGATTTAATTCAGGGAGTAATTTAACTACCATCGTTTGATCCTAGTACCTTTATATAATTGATTATTATTAATTAGTAATGTTAATCAATATTAATATATTTTTTGAAATTTTCACATCATTAATACTCGTGGCTTATAAAATTTAAAAGAATGGATTTTAATTACCTTTCCTTTAATTCGTGGCTTGACAAGTACTTAAGTAGGATAACCATTGTTATATTGAATGGCCAGTTGTAACTCATCACACAGATTGTTAAAGAATTAAAAGCACGTACAAAACATTCTACACATTTCTTTTCATACAAGAAATCTGTATCAAAGAACATGAATTTTTCGGGCTATTGGATTTGTTCACTACGTTGATGTTGACGTGATATGTATATTTCACATTTATGATATTCTCTTTTGTTAGTGGAATGTTGTTCAATAAAAATTGCAATTAAATCTATAACTTCATTAAACCCAAACGATACGATGTTTTTCAAATGTTAACAACACCCATCCCTCGCCCGAAATGTATTATCTGCTCACTCAAATATCCAGCCGCTCTCGCAAGGCGGTGACAAGATTATCAGTTAAAAAATGATGCGGGGCCACTGTTTTACCGCACGTCGCGGCAAAAAGAAAAGAACCGCTCTCCTCAAGACGCTTTCGTGCGAGTGTGCCAAGAGCAGGAAGCGGATGGTGGCGGAACCCCACAAACCGTTGATGAATTTCGTCGATTCATTCCGGAAAGCAATAAATCTTGGCCGAAGCGTGATAAGTGACGCCGTCACCGTGAACGTGTCCCTGCGCTGAGGGGGCGCAGGAAACCTTCTCACCCACATTACGTCAAGCATTTGGAACCATTTTTCGTTGGACACTCGTTCAATCATCCTATCAACCGGCAGGGCTTTTTCACCCTCATTTTGGTGGCGCCTACAGGATCTACACAGCTTGCCCGGTGGATGATAAAGTAATGAAGTAGCAAGCCAGCACACTTCCCATATGCTGTGCCTGTGGAGCGTGGAATGGTGCCTTTTTCCGGGCGGGAATGCGTTCGGCATGGTGCTTCATCGTATTTTCTGGCCACCAAAGGGTACGCGTGCGTCTAGCCCGATAGACACATTATCGTTATGATTAATCTTAATCTTTTTTTATTGAATTTTGACATATTTTCCAACATCCACCATGGCAGCGTTAGAGCCTCGTACAGGATCGCGCAGATGGATTGGCGCGTAGTCGTATCGGTGTTTCCACAAGCCGCCGGAAAGGATCGGAAAACAGCGTTAGCGAGCGTACCGTCGGTGAAAGTCTGTTGGTACGATAAGGATGGAGGGTTTATTTTCACTTGCAGATAACTGTTTTGGCTGTGCGTGTGTCTTCTCGTTTTTCGTCACTCTGGAGTACGTCGTCTGAAGTTCGTGAAGGCAACTGAACTAGGAAATTGATTGTCATGTAAGACCGTCCGCAGACTTCTCACCTCACAATGGACATACTGAACGGGATGATCGGTCATCGTTTAGCGTCCTTGGCATAAATAATTGACTGCACCTCTAGCTGCCTCTGGTCGAAAGAATGTCACCCGGCAGTGAGGGCGTGAAACATTCCAACATTAGGATGCTACCGTCCGACCGTCGGAATGTTCGGTTGCTGTAGTTCTTTCACTTCGCTACTGCTTTCAGCACTATTCTTCAAATCCATTAGAAAATACACATTTCTTTGGGAGCTTCCCTTCAAACCACCACCAACATTTTCTCCCATTCGTCAAGGGGGGGGGGGGGGTCAGGATTCGGTTGCCTCTAGAAATATGCTCGTGCCGAGAAAATAAAAGCACCGAAACTCCAACCCATAATCCTGCGAGTGATGAGAAAGCACCATAATGCGTTTTGGCTACCACCGCACCACCGCCACACTGCCAACGCGACAACTTTGCTGCGTGTCCTGCGGCGGATGGCGTATCCAGCGCTGAAGCAGTAGGAAGGATTCGAATGCGAAGTGCTTTGTGGTGCGTGTGAGCGCTGCCGTCATATCACGTCTGCCATTACTCACGTCCAGCAGCCCAGCATCGGTTTATCGGGGCTCGGGGCACACTCATCCCGCGGTACACTCGCCCCTGGTATTAGCGCGACGTGCACAAGTTGTGTAATCGTATTCTGTGCCGGGAAGGATTTGGGGGACAGTTTAGAACAGTGGCAGGCAAGCATCGAACGCAACTTGTGTGCATGTGTGCGATCGTGCGAGATGGTTTTTGGATGGGGGTATGAGTTGACACGCGGCAAGCTTAGTGATTGTGGGAGCTTTTTTTTGTTTTTTCTTTGCTCGGATGAGTTTGACGGGGCAGACACAAACTTTACGCAACGGTTGTCGTTGTAAGTAAATGTTTTATGCTAATGTGGGAAAGGAATTAATTTGGTTTGGGATCGAGATTTTCCAGTGGATGACTGTAAGCCGATTAACTTACAGGGATAGTTTGACAATATTTGATATAAGAACGGATCTAGTGAAGATAGATTAATGTTGCTGTTTAAAGCATTGGACAGGCTTAACCGTACATGATAAGTGGAAGGATTAGAGCTTTGTCATGTTATTCGTTTCATTGACTTTTAATTGCAAGGGTGGTTCGATGATGTTGCGGCTTGCGAGGAAAAATCGTTTTTTTTTCAGATTATTTGCTCCAATCAACATTTCAACGATCGAAGAAAAAAAAAACGCAAATAGTTTATTTACAGGGGTCTGATGGATAGTTAATCATAAATCCTAATTTTATTTTAATTATTACCATTTTTTATGTTCAGTTCGTTCAGTTCAGTTTGGTTCCGTTTGATTATTCGATACCCATTTATATTATGGTTACTTAGCTTGGTTTGCTGGTTGTAAACTGGACGAATTAATCATATTTTAAGAAACAGTTAAATGAATTGAATGTATGGTTTAAATTATACACTGATTGTTGTAAAGTGGCAACGACAAAGACTGTGAGTTAAAAGCAAAACGTTGGCTTTTTCTTCAAAATTTTACACTGTAGTTAGTTGTACTGCTATACATTCCGTTTTCAACCATATAAATCATTATGTTGGTCTGTTTTGTAAAATTATTTTTAGTTTCAATTTTTTCAGATTTAGACCTTTCCTGTAGGCTTAGGTAAAGCATAATTACAATTATCACAGTGCCGATAAAGTGTCCACTGGTTGGTTGTTCCGAGAATGGTTTATAATCCATCACCATCTTCACAGCTGTTAGCTACCATTTACTGGAAAGTATCGTGTTAAATAATGTTTTATCATTCATCTGGTTTTATCAAAATTCATCTTGCTACACGGCAATGGAACAGGCAGAAAACTCTGTGTCAGCTTTCGGCTTACTTTTGGCCGCGATCCTTTCCATTGCTTTATTGCTTTTGAAAAGGTTCAGCTAAAGAAAGTCCCTCCAAAAAAAATTCTCATCGTCGATAACAGCGCTTTGCTGATGAAGGTTTTAATCGCGGTGCAAAAAGTAAAGAGTTGGGGGCAACAAATTTTGGTTTTAATTTCACTCGTCCCTGTTTTTTTGTTCGATTGTCCTCCGGACTGGATTATTGTGTTGCTAATTTATGAATGAAAACGCGACAACGGGAAGCTAATAAGCAGGGGCTACAGATCCGAGCCGGGTATTCAACGGAGTGTGGTCGGGATGGATCCATTTCCGGCGCTGCGGTGCGGCTGGTTGGCCCTTTTTATTGTCATTTACTGGGCAAAGCAAAAGGACTGGTAGGAGTAGAAGAAGCTAGAAAATATTAGCCCAAAATGGCGCATCGCACTTGCTAGAAAGCTTAGCAAAAAGTGTATACCTAGACAAAAATAGCAAATTTGAAGCTGCGCATTAATGACCACTTGGTCGATGAAAAAAAAAACGCTCCTTGGCGTCTGTTCCCTGGTGAAAGAACAATGTCGCAGCATTTGTTGGATTGTCATTCGGTTTGCTCGTGATAACAAGGGACGAACCTAATCTGTCCGGTGGCGGGCCGGTACCTTTGGGTTATTTTTCTCTTTTTAGGAGATTTTTTCCTGTTGGTAATCTTTTCATCATTAGGAATGCCATTTTTGGGAAGCACCGGTGTACTTTTTAGCCTTCCTTTGCCTACGTTTTGCATTGTATCTGTGCGAAATAATTTTAAACAAAAACGTTTTTGAGAGAAATAAGGGAGAACTTACGAGACAAAAGTGGGAGACATGGTTTGGATGTAATTTTTTGAAGACTGGAGTCCTGTTCACCAGCACAAGTTGTTAGCCAATATCTACAGCCATTAATTCCATTTGCAAGTGAAGATTCTTTTTTATCGCTCTCTGCAATCAGTGCTTTGTCACACCATCAGTTATTTCATGCCCGCGGACGCAGTTGTAATTTCTTATCACCCCAAGCTACATCGACTGCGGCATTACATTACACCCGACGGATGTTCTCTCGGGCTCCGGTGCAAAGTGTACGGCAATTAATCTCGTCCCGCAAATGCTAAGTGCAGTGCTCCACCGCCACGATTCAACCGGGCAGAACTGCAGAATGCCGAAATCGACCAACAAGCCGTAACGCGACGCGATGACAGGCCGGATGATGGAATGCCCACGAAATTCCTGTTGGTCGGTCGGATGAAATGTAACCGATTGCGTTCCGGCACAAAGTGGAATGAAATGTCCCCCCGGGACGCGCATTGTGGTTTGGTTGTGATGGAAGTATGCTGTTTGCTTTCTTTCCATTTTTTTTTTCTGCGTGCCGTTGATCTGCTTCCCTTGGAGCTTCCCTTCCACCGTTTGTCGGACTTTGGTGATGACAAATTACACCCAATAATTCGTGGCCGGTAATCAACCAATCCTTTTCCCGTGGCGTGGCGAGGGATTTGGAGCGTGACTTAGTGGGATGTACGTTTCGTGTTCGGTTACCCGTTCCCTGCCCTTCCTGTATCGTTGTGCGCTGTATTTATAATCGAGCACTTGTTTTGATTTCCTTTGAGGCCTTTCCATTATTAGCCGGAACGGTCGGTGTGCATCCGATAAAAGTGTCTTTGAGCTTATGCTGGCGGACATTCGTGCATCAATGACAAATGGCTTTGCTATACAAAGTGTAATCCCGCATAAACTTGTAATGTTTGATGTGAGTGGTGATGGTATTTTCATTTTAGAAATTAAAGGACCTTAGAACAGTGCTTAACCTAACTTATATATTGCAACATGGTAAACACTGTAGTAAGAAAGAATTCTGTCCCTCCGATAGCACGGTACAAACATCAAAACTATGAGAAAGATAAATAATAGTGAAAAATGAGCTGTAAATGATTATTTATATCAATATTAATATCAAGTTATTCACTGTCGTGTTTTTTTTCGACACTGCAGAACTGTTGAAGTTCTTAGTTGGTGTATTTTTTATCTTGAAAGAAAGAACTTTAAAATTGACTCTTTTCTTCGTGTAGTTTATTTATGTAAAAATATTGTTTAATAAATTAAGAAATCAATAGCATAAATAAAAGAACATGATTCACTCAGCCCGGAGAATGGCTGGCTGTTAGCGTCAATTTCAATCAAGCTATGAAATAAAGCTAAACTTTCTAGCATTTCTTCCAATTTGCCGCCTAATTGTACGTGAATTATAAGCAATGGAATGGGTTTTCTACCCACTGGGTTAAACTTTTCCTGCAATGTACACCCCAGTTCCGGTGCAAACCAGCACGAATTGCCTGTAGCAACATTTAAAGTGCGCATCAGCAAATGGCAAGTGTCGGTTTTCAAATGCGAAAGCGATAGTTTCCTTCCATCCCCAAGGTCCGTGACCCCCGTCCTGCCCGGAAGCACGCGCGCGCTTTGGTTGCTGAAAAAGGAAGGAACCAAATTACGGCCACGGGCCCAACTCTGAGCCGGGTGTTTGTTCAATGATTCTATCGCATAAATCTACGCAAAGACAATAGTTTCAATTAGGAATAAAGTTTCGGCTGTGCTGTACCGCCGGACGGGCAGTGCTGTAAAGAGAGCAAAGAGACGTGCTGCCCCTTGTCCCCGGGCAGGGACAGAGGAGGTCGTTAACTCTTTTCAGCTTGCGCTGATCTGGAAATCCGGTGCCAGGGATCAACCCGGCACGCAATCCCGGGACCCGGGTGACGATAAAGTTGAGCCATTTTGATTGGTTGACAACATCTTTTACCCAGTTCCGGAAGGGGAAGGCCTTTGCAGGCCGATGAGCGCCCGGATTGCACTTGGGAACGGAAATCCGTTCTCGTCCTTTTGTATTGCGTCGCTCGCGTTGCACAAAAAGGCGGGAGGCACAGTACACTATACCTCGGCGTTGGGCGGGTGCCTTGGCGGTGCCGGACATGGGCGGGGATGAGAAAAACGCACCGGATCCCGATGATGGTTGTGTCAGTTTTGAATGGTGAAACTGATGGCAAAGGATATTCTGTTGCGGATGCGGAAGCGAAACTCACTCGGAAACTATCTTTTCATCTCGAGCTATCCAGTGCTGGGAGAAAGGGGTCTGAAAGTTTTGTCGTGTGCCGAAGTTGAAGAGTGAATTAATTAGCAAAGGATGAGCCGGGGCTAGCGTTCTTCGTCCGATGTGCCGTCACGTTTGAACCCGAGCTGTCGAGCACGTGGTGAGGAATATGATGTGAGAGCCGTAGCGAACGATTTGGTTTTTCATGTGCAAGTTTCATTTACTACAGCCATCGTACGTGGTTTTTTTCCTTTTTTTAAACATTTGGGTTTTTACGTTTGTAAGAAGTTTAAAGTATGTTTCAAATCAGTTTTGGCTGGGTAAAACAATTAATGTTAATTTCTCCTTGCAAATTGTGCGGTGTGGAGGGTTGGTTAGACTGAAATCTTAACCAAATTTTGAACCACGACAAACTATCTTAAGCTCATATTTAAAATGGAAAATAGTGGTTTAAGCATGAGTATCGAAACTTTCGCGCAACTATTAGAGAAAGAAAAATAAAATTAAAGAGAATTTAGCCAGTCGTAATCACTAGCTTAGCGCATAATTCCATTGAATTTCATTTGAAAGCTAATACAGTTTTCACTCATCCTTGCAACACAGAAAATTAGTTGCCACTAGCATTGCACAGTTCCACCGTACGAAGCAAATAAACATGAAGGAAGCCAAACGGATTCAGTACCTTTTTTTCATTCACTTAACCGAATGCATAAAGCCCGGGGGCCACCCGATCAAGCAGATCGGTAAAGAATGGTCTGTTTATGCGGGATTATGTGTAACGGTCGTACAAATCGCATACATTTCCGTACCATTTTGTTTGCCATTTCACTTTAGAGCGATGGTTCAGGAAGCGGGGTAGCGGGAAAGCGTGAATTCATTGGACGTAATCCGTAGTTCTTCTGCTAGTTGGCACGTAGATTTATTCCAACGGGATGCCCCCCCCCCCCCCCTCCCTCCCCGTTCCATTTGGGTGATTTTGATCAGCATCAATCGTTCGTCGCTTTGTTTCTTGCGTTCGCACAAGCGGCTTTAGGCGGAACCAGCACTGTATGGAACGGTAAGGCGCGTCCCCTGTACCTTTTTCATTAAATTAATGAATTTTCCATAAAAATAAGATTTATCTTGTACTTCTTGGCGCCCGTCCACACTGTAGCTGCCGAGCTGCCCCGCCCGGGAAGAATTAGATACTATTTTTGTGCCACACTTTACGCTTGTTGCAAGGCACAGGGTGAGACGGGCTTCGGTGATGGCTGGCCGCCACGTTTGGTGCATGGCCGCCCTTCCGAGGGAAAGCGTTTCGGGTTCAGCCATTCCTTCCCGATGTCCCGTGGCGAACGCGTCGTAGCAGGAATCCAATAAAATGAACATTTTCTCGCACCTCGGTCTCAGGCAATAAAGACCGGTTTTCGGTGTCGAGGGAGCTGTCTGGCGGCGGGTAAAAGAAGGTGACATGAAAAACGGCAGAGCGGGATGACCGTTGCCACACTGCAGCCGACACCCGACACTGAGACAAAAGTGTGCGGCGCAAAAATATCGGCCCTTCGGCTTCAATTTCCTGGCAATTGATTTTTATGGAGGTGTCCGTTTCGGTGCTGTCGTTTCCCATTAAGGCGATTGAGGGGACTGAGGTTGATCAAATTGGTACGCCGTATTGGATAGGTAATGTGGTGCCCCTTTATGAGGATGTAAGCGATATAATAAAAAAAAACAAAAAAGTAACAAAATTTGAATATTTAAAGAAATAAACATTATTTTGAAAAAAAAACGCCTAAATGTATGCAATCTGAGTTATATCAAAAGGGGATTAACTTCGAAAATGCCGTATTAAAACTTTTGAATACACCCAACATCATAATTTGACACAATGAAGTCGAACACACCGCCCAACGAGATTGTAAAATTACCTCCAAGAGAAAGAGAAAGAGAGAGTGAGAGAGTGTTACTGTAATGTGGTCCACTAGGAAATGAAATACGCATAATTTACGCCAATAAAGCTTGTTCTTTTTTCCTCACGAGTGCTGCCGCCACCCACCCTAAGGTTTAATGCAACGAAGAGTTTTAACATCGGTATTCGAATCTTTCCACCCAAGGGAACGGAACCGTTGGAGCAGTTTGAAATGTTCAATAAATTATAAAACTTTAGCTGGCCGAGGTTGATGGGCAAAAAACGGATAAAAGGAAGCAAACAATTCGTAATCCACTTTCCTTTCTCGTGCCTTGACCGTTGTGGTATTATTTGAAATGAAATTGAAATTTATCAATCGTTTAATGGGCCCTCCCCTGCTCGTTGCCGGCTAATGTGCAGCCCTTGATTTGTGCGCCAAGCGTCCCGTTTATTGCAAGAAAGCAGTTGTGGTCTTACACCATTGTCCGACGCATTGTTGTGCTTCCATTTCGCCTTCAATCTGATCAATGCGCTGGACGGATTTCAATAAACAGGCACTTCCGTGTGTGCACGATTGGTTTCGATGCGCTCGGCAGGATCAAAGAGCAGCAGCGTTAGGGCGCGCTGTACATGCGTGTGTTCCCGGCGCGCTTTGCATTAATGCGAGAGCTCACAATAAACATCGTCCAGCGATTTATTTATCACCCACACGGCACACGGTACGAGGATGTCATGCCGGCCGTCTGTGTTCTGGGGAGGGGGGGCTTTACCAGGCTTTAGAGCAATCGATGCGAGCTCCGGTCGTAGCGACAACCCGGGACGATCAAAACCGGGATGATATTTATCAATTTACATTTGTGCTACCGTACTAACTGGCCGGCTTTATGTGTCTATTGTGGGTCGATCGTCCGTAAATAGGAATCGCTTTCGGTGCGACTACACAAAGCGTTGGCCAAATCCTTACCGTATCATCTACGCCTGGGAAGGTTCCAACCCGGCAACTCGCACGTCGATTGAAAGTGTGGAACTTTACATTCCAAATCTGCGTTTGCAATTGATGTGCACAATACATACATAAGAAATACGTTCCATCGTCTTCGTCTTGCACCTCTCTTTCCGACCCTTGCTGTCCCGTTTCGCTGTACATTTTCACGCTCGACATCACTTGCCTGCCGGCGGAACTGTTTGAACATCGGGAGGCCGGGCGAACCGGGTGAGCTTTGTGTAGAAAATGAAAACAAATGTTTAACGATAAACGAACGCAGTGCGCGCCCGGGGTACGTCTTTTGGGATTGCGTTGAACGGCTGACGGTTGGTGCTCGCAAGGATTGTGGAAGGATTTTGGGACTTCCGTCCGGCAGGCAGCCGCCGGAACGAACCGGCAGTGCGGGCGAGATCGTTCCCAATTTAATAAACGTTCATTTCGCTTGGTTATGGGCTTTGCTACACAAAAAACAAAAACAGCGAAAATCTTTCCGGTTTAGACTTGCTTGTGGTGGTGGTGGTGGTGTTTGTAACTTTTGACTGCACAGTTTAAACAGTGAGCAGCCGATTGGCTTCATTTGCTGTGCTGGGCCCGCAGCCACATTATCGGCCTTGAGTAGGTTGAGTGTAGTTTAATTTTAATATCTCCCCAAACTCTGAGGCGGATTAGCGTTAATTCTTGGCACATTTAAAGGAGGTTGGGAGAGAACTACTTGTTTTGTGCGCTTTCGCAATAGCTGAAAATTAAAGGACGAGCTTCGCCTGCATAGCACAGCCGCCCGGTTGCTCCAGGTTGCTGAGCGCTGGTTTAATAGTGCGTTCAAGAAAAAGGGAACCAGATGGAAAATGGAAGAAAATTATGATCGGTGATTTTGAACCGGGTTTTTCACTGCTCAAAAGTCACCATTCGAAGCAGTGGATTGCGCTGGCAAGCGTTCAATCTCGGTGCAACCGGGCTTTACTTTGTTGCGCTCACGTCCAACCGACGACTACCATTTTTATTATTATTATTATCATCCTCACCAATACACACCCTGCAATGAAATGGATGGAAAAAGGCGGGACTGTATTATGCGTGATAAAAATCATATTTGTACGCGGACGGGTACGGGCAGACCGGCGGCCAGCGCTTTAGGTACGTTCGGGTGGGTCGTCCGTCATAAATTATCTGTGTCACGATACAAATCCGCTATAAATTGCATGTCCACTTTTTATTCTGGCTCTGTGCCGTTCTTCCATTTTGCGCTAGGGCCAAGACAAAGGGAGGGAGAGTTAGGGGAAGAGTGTGTGTGGTTCACAGTGTCGAAAATCCATTATCACCCGACACGACCCAACGGTGGTATTCGGACGCTCGGTTGGCCATGCTGTTGGCCTTTAAATTAGTGAAACGTAATCCTTCATCTTTTCCATCGGTATCTGTTGTCCCCTGCCCACACCCACCCCCCTCATAAATCCCTTCCAATTTCACTCGGTTTTAAATGACGGTGGCTTCTGCAGGGCAGCCTGTCTTATCGTACGTTAGAAGGCGCGAAGCGCAGGAACTGGAAAAACTGTTGGCTTAAGCTCGTTTTCTCGCCAAACGTATGGCACCACGTTTGATTTCACTGTAGTAATGGATGTGTGTGTGTGTGTGTGTGTATTTTGGAGTTGTATCCTTTCTCTCCCCGGACCGGGGGCTGCATTCCGCCTTATCGGCCTGATGGTTCACCATTTTTATTAGCAAACACTCACGAGGGAGCCCTTTCGAGTGCTTTTAGCGCCAATCCGGAGCTGGAAGCAGGAATGTACGGGGCTGGTTTTGATTTCTTTCACTTTAGTGCTATTCGCATTGCGTGGAATGGGAGAGAGAGAGAGAGAGAGAGACAGGGATGTATTTCGTGAGCTGGATGAAAACGACCGTCGGACTGCGCATTTGGACTGGCAGATAAATGGTTGCTTCAATGCTTCGAGTGAGACTTGGCTGCTTTTTCTGAGGCGTTTGCATTGCAAGTGGGTTGAGTTCTTTTTTTTTTTGAAACGTTATCCAGCTCCGGTGGAATCCTGGGCCCAAATTCCTTGCAACATGCAGGGGGAAACCTGTATTTCTTGTGTGCGGTGGTAACGGAGAGGGATAGTATAATATATAGATTTTGATTATAACATTATCGTAAATCCTCTGCCTTGCCTCGCCGACAGTAGCACCCGCTTAAGGGATCTCCCACGTCGCATTAAATTCGCGGGATCGAAATACGTCCCCCCCCCCCTGGCTGGGCAAATCAAATTGTGCAATTGGAATACGCTTCGGTGCGCAATTTGGGCAAGGATAGCAGGAGGCTGCAACGATTTTTCGACCTTTGGGCGCTGTTTCTGTCTTTCTCTCTCTCTCTCTCTTCCTCTCTCTCTCTCTCTCTTTCTCTCTCTCTCTCTTTCCTTCAAATCGTATTCGAGTAAAGGAAAATGTTAAAAACCATTACGAAACTGACATCCGTACCGGGTGAGTTTGCATTCATCAGCACCCAAAATTTATGGCACTCCGTCTTGTTTGGGGAGCGGAAATGCAAGGAGGTTTGAAAGTTTTCGAAATACAATCTACAGAGTAAAGTATCGAATTGCGATTATGGCTGAAGGAGAAAGAGAAAGAGCGAATGCAATTGCAAGAAAGGAAACGGCTCCGAAACCTGCTAAAACAGACTAAGCATTTTGGGAAAGGAAAGATAGTCTAATATCTGTAACAAAGTTACATACTACCTGGCCAGCTGGTTTCTGGCTATCTGTTTTACCTATGGCGGAAAACTCAGGTGGTAGCGATAGAAATATTGCCCCATTTTAGTGACCTCAATATGGTTGAGCTTGGTGAAGCGCATCGTAACCTCGGAAGGGTAATTTTTCTTTCTTGATGTTTGGGAAAGATGTGGCTAGAGATAGCTACAGATAGAGAGAGAGAGAGAGAGAGAGAGAGAGAGGCAGAGAGTACGGGAAAATGATCCAGAAGGTTTGGATGAAAGTGTGTTCAGGCTAGAGGATTCAGTAACATGATGCAGGAAATCAACTTTTTGTAATTAATGTACAAAGAATACAAATCCATTTTCCTACACATTTCATAAAAAATCGTGAATTTCTAGTTACACTTTTAACTTCGCTGGATGAAGGATTGCTTCATCACATTATTAAAATTGTACGTATCGTTAAGAAGATACTGTTTATTCGTGGATAAATCATCTCCTATCATATGTCGACCATTTAAAAATTACTAGGCTTATTGTACCACAAAGTTAGACAGTGAACCCTCACTACGGAATAACTTTTCGTCATGGTTTTTTCAATTCAAAGAAATAAAACAGAGTACCTGAAGCATTTGTTATTAAAAGTACAAAACTGTTCGCTTAGTTGGTGTGGATTTTTCTTTTAGAATGTAGAATATTGCCTCAAGAAAAAGCAATTTCTTGCAGTAAGATTGTTTTCAGGATCTACAGTTTATAATTTTTGAGAACATCAGAACTTTTTACATACATAAGTAGTTTTACAAATTACTTACATAAAACATATATTAAAAACACTGGACGCAATGCATCCAGAAAAGCTTGCTTAATGCTCACAATATTTAACAAGTTTTCCCAAAGTGAGCAGAATTGAAAAGTACGACGAAGTACGAAAAAGTTGGATCATGTCCATGAATTGAAGCTGTCATGTAAAATAGGTTCTTCTGGTCAGAAAGAACCACCCAGATCCGTCTTTAAATGACAGCGTCAATTTCTTTGCTACACTGAACAACAACCCTACCCACGCCCTTCCTTCTCCCACGGGAATATATTAAAGAACAAGTGGAAAAGAAAGTTTTAGCCACCAGGCACGAAAGCCTAAATCATCCACCTGCTGCCCATCATCTGTGGACCGTGATTAATCATTAAGCAAGCAGACGCATAGTTGAAGTTGGGCCCCAAACGGCATGTACTTTGCCTTTATGTTGGTAAGTTTTTTTTTCTGGGGTGTTACATCGCGTCTTATCCTATTTCTAGGAACGCATGTTTGGTCAGCAGCGAACAAAAAAATAAGGAAGCACTTCACTGAACTCCATCCGTTGCGTTACATTAGCTAGCTTGGCGGGTGAGAGAAACATTTCGTAGAAAGGGAAGGGGACAAAAAAGCAATTTGACCAATGCACATCACAAGACAGAAGCCAGCGTGATCCTTGCGGGGACCCAGTTTAGGTTAGGAAGTGCAAAAAAAAAGGAGAGAAAAAGGATAACAAGAAATGAGTAGCACTGCCATCATTCTTTGTCGGCTTTCGGTACGTTAGCAACCTGTGTACCGTATGCGCGTAACCTACATGTTGCTGCCCGGTGTGGATTGATGCCCGGCCAGAGACAGAGGCCCTGGAGAGACGAAGCGCCGCGGCACTTTGGGCGTGGGCAGTAAATGGAGGTTTGTGGCAAAAATAGCCCCTTCAACAGTAACGGGCCAGGGAAGGAGGGAAGGAACTAACGGATGCGGTAGATATTTTATGCCCGCAGATAACTTTCATCCTACTTACGTGGCAGGTCATTGTTTATATTATCCAGCGCGTTTATATTGTCCGCTCGGTGTGTACGTATTTATGGTTGCATACATTCCAGGGGCAGCCATCAGTGGCTTGGCGATGTCGGGAAGCGCAACGATGTAACGCCGTCACGTATCCCGAACGAACGGATATGCTGTCGAGGGTATAGTGTGGCTGCTACACGTACCGATACCGGTAGAGGAAGCTTTTCCCACTGCAAAGAGTTCCCTTTTCTCCGGCAGGGTTGAAAGGGGATATTCGTTTGGTCATATCCGGCGGGTTCGCCTGTTCGAACCGGGAACCATCAAAGGAATCATTGAAGCGGAACTGGTGCGAGGAACACATCAATGGCAAGGGTCGGGCTATTGCAGTGAGATCGAATGCACTACCACCCAGGGCGGGGGTCCATCGGTGAGCATCGTGTGGTTGGTTGGCGTGCAAACAGGACAGTGCTTTATGGTTCTGCGCTGCTTTTATCTCAGCTTTATTGAACACTCCACGACGTAACTCTTCGCTGGGTTGGAACGGGCGGCTAGTTGGAGGAAGCGTCCCATTGGCAGTGATCATTATTGTTTTTTTGCACTGTATTTTTATTCAAAAATTGTATGTGAAGGACACAGACAAGGATATTTCATATATCTGCCATTCAACTTAACATCACTTAACTGACATACATGAACAGCTTTAAGCAGCAATTATTCATTTCCGGAATACAGATTTCTTTTACTGTCTTATAATATTTTAATTATTTTTGATTTAATTAATGTTTGATCGATTGGCAGTTTATAGTTGAATTATAAAAAAAGCATTTTCACCACTTTGATGAGTTATTATTAATTTGAAATGACGCTTTAACGCTTGTTTTAAGAGAAGAAAATGCATGATATGTTATTTGAGCTCACATCTTCCTCTATGGAGCTTTCTTATTCATTTGAAATGATTTGATTTGCGTATAAAGTATTGCATATCTTATTCTTTTTATTCATTTTTTTTAACTTTTCATGGCTCAAAGATTTTCTTTGCCGTTCTTCTATTTACCTGTAATTTGTCGTCTCGATTTATAACCATCGCAGGATATTTCTAGTTAATTGCATTTATTGCGTTCTGCAAGCGAAGTGTGATAATGCTTGCCTTATTACACCATTTTTATCTACATCCCTAGACCGTTGTATGGAAGCACACATATGTGAGGCAACATAAAACATGATGGTGTGCTAGAGTGTGGATGTGTCTTACCCTGTGCTGTGTTTGTAGTGAGGATTTTCCAAAGCCCTGGAGAACCCAGAATTCGGAATTGCTCTTGGTGTTGGCCGGTGTGCGTGAGAGGGGAAGAAGAGAAACTCTCCTTATCTGAGGCAGAATCAGTATGCTGGTCCATTCCGGGATGCTAGGAATGGGGGTTGATTTAGCAGGAAGCAGGTCTAAGATGTGTTATTTGAATTTTAGATTAACCAAACCACCGGAGAAAACAAACAAACACCGGACCGGATGTAAAAAATCTTACTTGCTGCTCGGGCGAAGGGTTTCCGGTCCAGATCGGACACTATCGATAGGAATCATCAACTAAACAGGGGCGCACTGCCCGTTTCGAATTGATGGGCACTTCAAGAGCGACACCATCAACAGCCACACAAGCACACGAACGACGGTAACGTTATTCACGAGCATAAAACGGCACTTTGTGTTTTGTGGTGTGACTGGTGTAAATTTCTTATAAATTAGTGCAATTACTTATCTCGACGCCTTCTCAGCGTACGGGAAGGTATGGGATGGTGGTTGAAGAGAAGTACGGATGGATGGTAGGTGTAGATGGATAGGGTGAAGTCTGCGCAGAGGCTATCTCGGGGTCATATTGCTTCGTACCGGGAGATGAAGCAAAGGGAAACGAACAACAGACAAAAAACAACTCTGGCTGAATAATGGCTTCCCGAGCTAAGTTCACGGGTTTGTTCTTAATGGCAGCTTGAACGCAGCCGTACGTTAGCATGATGTTGGTATGAGAAAACAAAACAAAAACATGCTTACAGCATTGTAGAAATTCTCTGAAGAGTTTTTTTTCTCGATTCAAATCGAGCTACACCTAAAAGCCTGAGTTTTTTATTACTTTGTAAAAAAAAACATAATTAATATAAGACAGTAGTATAATTCTCTTCTCGGTGGGTCACGCTGGGTTAATAAAGCTCTTTTGACTCACGGATGACTTGATCAGCCCAACCGTTCATGTAGCTCGTGCCGTATAATAATTCAATATTTATGATACCAAACCCTCCAATGGGTGATTTCTCTTCAAAGAAAGCTAGTTCCTGTATAATAGATACTAATTACGGTTAAAATAAGTTATTTCTGCTAGTTGATTTATTCCACATCCGCCGTAATATTGTGGTTCGACTTCTAGCAAATTTTATACTTGTTTCTTCCATTCAATTACTTTGTACTATTCACTTGAATGTTGTTCGACTACTAGCTTTACGTTATTATTTACTCATACCTGATTATGTTTGGGATGTCGGGCGGACGGGCAATAGCAATCGTGTATGCCATAAACAAGCATCAACGTGGGCTGAATCTGATTCCAACCACTTATACGTTTACGTTATTATCCACCTACAGTTTCATCAACAAATAATATTAATCTAAAGCATTTGAATTTGGAAAATTTGGTCTCGGGTTAGTGTTAACTAGGTGTTTGCTATATTCATTATATTGCTATTATTATTCTAGTTCATCTATCCCTACTGTAAGTAACTTATAAAAGCTTTTATTCCAAGATAATTCCGCAAAAACGGGCAGACCGTATGCAAGAACTACGAATTGGAGAACTCGAAGCTTCGCGTATCTTAAATACCGGATGACATATGGTTTGTATGTGCTGTAATTAATCATGTATGGGCTTATGGGATTGGGATGTGGGATGGGATTTTTCAGTCTTTAAATATTTTTTCCCCTAAATAATTACTACCAAAACAGCTTCAGCTTAATTGCATCAGAAATAATGTGCCCTCGAGCAGCTCAGTCAAAAAGGCGTCGATGAGTCGGTGGTGTGAAAAAGCGATACTTAAATAAACAACTGCACGCTAATGTGCCACGGCACAGATAGACAACCTTCAGTGGGGCTTTTACGCGTCTAAAATAGGAACCACTCCTTCTATGGCGAACGAAGGAGCAGAGGGAGAGAATTTACGTGGCAATGTTTCCGATGCGTTGATGATGCTCGAACGAGTAGTTGCTTCGCGTTCGCTGTGCCGTATCCGTTCTGGCGGAGCGTTGATAAGCGGCACGTTCTTCGCCTAAGACGCGGTTTCGAAGGTGATAGGACAGCTGTAAAATAGCGTGCTGCAGCTAAGTGCTTCTCGCACCATGGTGTAGTGAGAAACTGCGTACCATCTTACACCCTGCAACCTCAACTCCGCCATACTATTGCCTCTCCCTTTCTACGCCTTCCTTTCGATCTGCTGTACTTTGTAATTGGAGCGCGCACAATAGCACTTTGCCGCGCCGGTAAGATGGCGCTGAAAAGTCGTCTGACAGTTTGGCGTAAGGGAGGGAACAGGGGAAGGGGTGTGGGGGTTTTGACGCACCGCTGGGAAACGCAAGTGGGTAGGGAAGGTTTATTATCTGCTTGATGGTTTCCCAGGACCTAGCACCGCCGCACGGCCAATCCTTCTCCTGCGAAAGGCTGAAAATTACATCGTTTCTTTCTCCACGTGGCGCATGGCGGTTCCCGTGCTTCGTTGCCAGACCGTCATTCCATGGCAGTTCTTTTTTGGCCAAGCGGGATGGGAAAAGTTTCAGCGCACACCGTAAAATTTTGCACCGAGAGTTTGGGTCATAAATTTGAGATGCATTCAAGGAGGTTTGCAAGCGACATGAAGAGGGGCATGAATGAAAATGTTAACCCGGTTAGCGGGCGCGTACGTACGTTCGTTGCTAGGATGTGGTGAATGAAAAGAGTAGGAACAAAACAAAGCATAGAAAGGTTTTGCGAAAAGATTGCATTTCTTACAAAATGGTGAGAGTTTTGGGTGTTACATTATGAAGCACGTTATAATCGAACGAGGTCGACTGTAATTATGAGTTCATAGTTGCTCATGACGGCATATTAGTGATTTTTACTCTCATAGCAGAAGAATGTATCGAAAAGGAAAATGGAAAATAATAGTTTATATGGTTTATGATCTTCAAAAGGTTAGGCATGTATTAGTTTGAAATGTTTCAGAAAATTAAATTGAAAAAATAACTGTGCGGAGAAAGGTCTTCGTGTTTTAAATACTCTTCTTGCAAAGGTTATTAAAATCATGTATTTATATAATAATTCACACATTGTTATAATAATTCACACAATAAATAGGACCACAACATAATCTAGAAAAAAGTTTTTAAAATATTAACTTCATGTATCATATAAAATAACATTAAAAGCTTCGATCTGTGGTGAACGTTTTAATATTATGGTTTCAACTATTCCTGTAACTATAAAGGCAATTCAATCATTCTAAATCAAGACTTCTCAATATTAAAGCTACAAACTTAGCAATGACACATTTTTAAATCGAAAGTGAGTTGTATACATTTTGTTTTGATAAAATGAACTCACTTATCGTGTTTCATGTTCCTTGATTCATAAAATTCGGCTTTTTTGAGTTGAACTGTTGATCGGGAAGCAGTTTCAGGAAAAGGACAATGTTCGCCAGGTATCTCAATACTGCTGGGATTCCCTACATAAGGCAGATAGAAACATTAGAGCCATCCCGAAATCTTCTATTTAATCATGGTTATTTTGTTTGACAAATAACTTTTAGATTGGTAAAGTGGAATAATTTTGAAAAACACTTTACATTCTTCCAGGGAGCCAGTTTCTGCTGATATCTTTGTTGTCTGTTGTAGAGTTTTAGAAAAAAATTATACATGTTTCACAGGTTTTTGCAGACCAAGCATGCTTTCATGCTAATTTTATTTGGAAACTGAAAGAATAATTTTAAGACAATAAAAATAATAACATATGTCATGTGAAAAATGGTAAATGTAGAAAATGTGAAAAGAATTTTTTACCAGGTTTTGTTCCCCAAAAATGAAGTTAAAATATAAAGCAACTGTACAAAAATGAGGGTAAACCGCAAGCAAAACCACAACCTACCGAAAATTTGGCTCTCGGTGAAGACAAACAAAAGAAACTCATTGTGGGCATACCCATCCTTAAAGACATTCAAATTGCTTTCCACGAAGGATGTAATTTGGTCGATGCATAAAAGGCACAATTCGTGCGACAAGCGTTAACAATAGTGCCTATGGAGCCATTGCTTTGCTGCTGGGCGTTGAATTGAATTGCGTTTCATCAAAACCCCATCTGAAGCTTCCTTCCGCAGGCACCGTAAGCGACACATACACTTAGCTCCACACAATAAGCTCTTAAATCAGTGGTGAGTGTTTTTTTTTTTCTCCTTTCTCTTCTACAACCATGATGAAAGCTAGAGATCGCAACCGGGAGGATTTCTTCGAACATCATTGCCAATCATTACTGCGACGATGGGAACCACTTGGGTGCATCTCGGGCCGTGCCGCAGTACACCCTACACACCACACCTTCGGTGCTTCGCTAGATGGATGGGCGGAGTGTCCGCAATCATATTTTGCTCTCTGCTCATTCGAGTTTTCCATTGTCGGTTGTGCCGGTTGTGTATCGCTATCAACCTTTTAGACTGGACGCACTTTCAACCATCAGTGTGTATGTGTGTGTGTGTGTGTGTGCCTGTGTGCGGATGAGTGTGCTCGGATGAGCGGAAAGAGAGCTAGAGCCACTTTACAGTTCAATTCCATTCCAATTTCTGCTTGAAAGGCCCCGGGGATGGATTGGCGCTGATGGGCTAGAGCTAGCGCTGCTGTAAATGGCAAACCGGATAGAAATCTCATTATGCTCGGTTCAACGAGCAGAATCAATCGTAGCGACGAAAAATGGGATGGCGGAAATGGCATGGCTAAGAGCTTCGGAGCTAGCCGGGCTTCGGTGGAGCAGAAAAAGTGGTTGAATGGAAGCCCCTATTTTCTTTGAAACTCGCTTCCTGCTGGCACTCTTTGTGCCCTTGCTTCGTGGGAATAGTTTGTCTGTCACGCGCCTCCGACCAGCAGCAGCTCGATCTCAAGATATCCTCGCTTATCGCGTCCCAACTCCGTCTTGTTGTAACCTCCAATACACACACACATTCGGCTATTACTACTACTTGTTTTACATCGTCGATCGTCAATTTTTCCCGATTCCAATTATTCGAACATTTGCGAAGCGTACATTTTTGCACACAACAGCCCCACAGGGCCTTGTATGGTTGTGGAAGGCAGAAAATTAATTAGCACCACTGTCAAGGAGGTTTGGTGTGTGCGTATGGCAGCAAAGAGCTTTCGGCTGTGGGTAGGGTAAACATTGACGGGATGACGATGATTACACCAACCATCAGGCAGCACGTTTGTGCAGCACGGCAGAGTTTTGCAAATGCCAAATGCCAACCGGGAACCACGGCCATCTGTACGTAGCGCTTTCGACAACTCATTGAGTTTAATTGATTTTTGAAAGTGAAGGGCTTTCGTGGTATTTTTCTCACCCGCTTCCTAATTGATTTAGATTTCCTTAACACGTACTTTATCTAGTGTTCCGCAACAGAACGTGCCCGGAGGAGGGAAGCTGCAGCGAGATCGTGTTGGTGGTATAAAATTTAATTCCCGTTTACGGTGATTACGGTTTGCCGGCGTTTGCGTCTCTTGAAACTAACCAACAGCAGGCACTGGGCGCCCCCACCGGGGACAAGGTTTGTGCGCTGTCGGAATGGACAAACACCAGGCGTCTCCTTTTGAGTGTGGCTGTGTGAGAGTTTACCGCCACAATCGCCTTACGATAATTGCCATAATTTTGCTTGCCAGTCGCACTGCATAAATACACATAATTCCCACGCGTTAATGAGTCACGTGAGAGACCGAAAACCGACTGAGCCGGGTGGGAGCGGGACTCGCTGGTGGAAAGGATTCATAAACCGGTAAAGCATCGAGCGTTGGAAAGAGTGAGAAGAGCAACGGGAAAAAGGGTGAAAGAAGATGAGCGAGCAAGCTGCCTTCGAGCGGCTGGGGAGGATTTTCCATCACGCGAGTGTCGCCACACGTGCGCACACATATTACACGTCCCGGGGTCTTTCTCGCCACTTTTACAACTCCGTCGTTACCGAAACATCCAGCACCAGCTCTCCGACATTGGTTCTGACACTCCGGTTCCGTTCGCAGTTTTGGGGTTATTTGCATATTTAATGTACAATTTAACATCAACCACGTTTCCCGGGCCCTCGTTACACAAGGTACACCTACGCTCACAACCTGCCCATATCTCAGAGCTCGGGTGGTGTGGCGAGGATTGCGGGGCCTAGATTGCTTCATTTTTTTTCTACCACCACCTACCACGTTTAATGCTTTTCGCTCATTTCTAAGCTCTTCTCGGTGGTACGTCACTGCTTCACGGACAGCTTCGGCATCGGCTCACAAGCATTCTGGCT